>JAHWXV010053461.1:0-10958 GCA_024586415.1 Phrixothrix hirtus
GAGAAAATTTCCGGAGTTAAGCAGCCTTTCGCCTGTCCGGTAACTTGGATGGGTGACCGTTACAATTATTGTTTCCAAAATAAACGTAGACAATAATCTATTCATTTGTGGACACTATTGGCATATCTATCTGCGAAAGAGAAAGTCGTGTGTTGTTTCACACCAGATTTTTATTATCAGGTTACATTTATTACTTTTGTTTAACACCCTTGTTAAATAAAGCTTTCGCTCATAAGGCACTGTATCTTTTACATTCTTTCTATATTGGCTTTAGACGTTCTTAATTTTTTTAATTTCATTTTCACGCGATCTTTTATTTACAAACGCACTGTACTTTATGAATTTTTCACCAAAGACCTTATATAGCACTTCGGTAATACTATTAATTTATGAAATTTTGACGTGGCATTGTTTTGGTGATACCACACAATCGCTCCCAGTAAAGAAATACAAAAAGTATTTTAGTTTAAGGCCTAAAAATCTCCATGCGAGTATTTAAACCTTAAGATAATAATTAAATCGTTTCGTATAGATAAACAGTTTTAATGTTAATAAATCTCCAATAACACCAAAGTATAGTTACATCTATGCCTGTGTTTTCTGATATCCTTTGACAAAACCTTTAGGATTAAACGAAAGGTCGGATTAATAATATAACGCACTAAATAACAGATTTTGGGGAACTTATATATAGCATTAAAGAATATATTATCATTATTTCTTTAGTTATTACAATAAATAAAACAACCATAAATGTATAAATGTAAATTAAGTTAGTACATGCAGTTTCGCAATTATTAACCTACATTTATTAATATTTATTTTTTGCAGGATAAATATTTTATGTCAAAATTATTGCAGTTCATTTCATTACTACAATGTTTAAATATTGTTTAATACTATATAGTGTGATCTATGTGAATCGTACCTAATAAATTAAAATTTATAATTAGAATTTACAATTTGCTAGATTTTGAGATTTAATGCAGGTCTTATATAGGCACCTTAAATTTTACAAAGTTACTTAGCTTTATTAATGTTATAAATATCTTTAACATTTATTAAAATTATTGACATGTTTTTACACAATTTAGATTCAAATTGGAGAATAAAATTCGATTTAGTAAAAGATTTATGTTGATTATACCGACAAAATGTCTAACGTAGTCTTATTTGCTTCTTTCGATGTTTTTTATTCCCCATAAAAACATGAAAACAAAATTCAATTTCCTGAGATATGTATGCGCTTCCTTCCGAAGTTCCTTCGGGTCTGTATCTAGATTTAATCCGGGTATATCCCGGAATTTAGAAAGAAAGAAAGAAAGTGAGGAATCGGGGGAACTGATAACGGTCCTGCATAATCAATATGGGATTGACGAGATAAGGAAAGGCTATAAAAGTAAAACTAACAAATCCTACTTTAACTTAGTAGGGAAGAGTAAATATACAGCACGAATTGAAGAGATTTAGTGAAGTTGATTAAATGGAAACTTGTAATATTACAATTTCTGATGTGGAATATCGTTAAGAGCTCTTTAAAGCAATGGTTCAAATATTTTGAATGTAAATTATGCTAACCACTCGTTTTTAATAACGATGAAAAGTAATTTAATTACAAATAATAAGACGTACCTTTTATGCCTTGAAACGTTGATTACTTAATACTTGGTTTGCTTGAATAATCTAAAAAACAACCTCTGTGTATTTTTCTTGGGTAAACATTGATGATTTCAAAATATACACCATTTTTTTATTTAAATTTTTGAGTTAAGTTTTATGCGAAATAAATTGCCACTAAGCAAAATTACTTACTTAATAAACTTGGTTAAAAACTCGTTTCAGGTGCTTAATATTTTTCAACCAAATTTTAACAGTTCTACTTGCTCTACTTAATCAAAGTATTGTATATAGTATTTGAAATTTCAAATTGCATCCCATTTTGATAAATAACGCTATAGATTATACTACAAAGCTCTCGTAAAAAATGTTGCTTAGAGCGATTGGAAATAAAGTCAAAACCTTCTATAAAATGTATTCTAATATTACCAAAAAATAAACAACTTGAAAATATTAAATCTTTGTTGGAAAAATTGAAAATTTTACATATTTGCCTATTCGTAGTGTACATTTTTGCTACTATGTGCAAATAGTCCTGAAAAGTATGTTTGAAAGTTAAATTTTTCATAAATTCATTTCATATTCAACAAATTCTAACTTGCTTTATACACAAACGAACACTAATATGGTTTCCCAAAATTTACACATTTTTACCTCATTTGCGAGAAAGAGATGGTATCTGAAAATAATGTTGACTCAGTTAATCTCTATTTTGTTGACAATCTGTCAATACGTATTGAAAGTTTAAGATATCTAATTTGCATTGCAATGTTGTTAGTTTAAAAAAAAACGTTGAACTAAAGTCACTTGATAATCGTTTAGGTGGCTGTGTACGAGCGTATCGTGTGAAACGTTTATATCTAAAGCTTTGTGCCTTTAATATATAATATAAATTTAGAATAAAAAACAAATAATTTTGGCCATCAAAATATTCTATTATTTTCGCTGACCTATTCTACAGGGTGTATCGTAAGTTCTTTATATAAAGTGTGTATTTAATATCAGTGACCAGCATATAACTTCTGTATTGTACGTGATGGAACAAAAAACTGTTACCAAAAATTAAATGGAAATTGTAAGCGTGTCTGAGATTCTTATGACATTGGTGATTTATTTGGAAACACTGTCACGGTCCTTTTTCGCATCGTGACAAATTATAAATTTAATTTTAAAACTTAATTGTCTTTCCGTTTACTACGTCTATGTGCGAGCGCTTTCTTTTAATGTACATAAGTTTAATTTACTACAGTTTCCATTCTCTGTTAAAAAAAAGTAACAAAACGCTAGCAAGACAAATGAATTCGCACCAAACAAATTCACTATGAATATTACAATTCGAATGCGGTTTTTCAAATCGAGCATGTGAAAGGATTAGATAGCGCGCAAACTAAATTCTTTGCAGACGCGTATCGCTAAACCTTGAAGAAATAAAGCGAAGAGGACGGAGTAATATAAAAAGGAATTATTAATTAATTATAGGAAATCTATTCGAAGAAACGAATGGAAACTGTAGTTAACTAAACTTATATACATTAAAAGAAAGCGCTCGCACAGTAAACGGAAAGGCAATTAAGTTTTAAAATTAAATTTATAATTTGTCACGATGCGAAAAAGGTCCATGACAACACCCGGTACATACATTCATGTAGTAATAATAAAATCTAATTGGTGAATTATCAGTATCATTTTTATGCCAAAATTACAACTGTAAATTTGTAAATTGTACAATTTCATTGTAACAACAATTATTAAAATTCGAAAATCCCAGGTTACGCTTTGTAAAACATGGGGGTACTTTTCTCAAAGATATTACTTCAACAATTCCCATGAGAAGGCTTGCAAGTCTAAAAATAAACGTTAACCCCTCTCGTCTTCATCCCTCCAATTTTAAGTAGAAAACTTCGATTACCAGTAAGTAGAGACTTGAGTGTTGAGAAGTTAAATCCCTTTTCCGTAGCACGTGTCCAAGGTTTATTCAAAGGAAACATTTGAAGAGTTACCCGTGTAGTATCAAGGGGATCAAATTGGTAGAAATTTGGTCTATTTCCGCCAAGAGCGAATTGTAGAAAGGGTCAAATCTTCAATTACCTGTCGATTCGTAATCAAAGGGCTCGAGTCCGATAAGGCTGTACGTGACGTGCGACAGGTAAAATATCCCAGGCAGCACGGTTGTTATTTTCGATTCCTTCGAGAAGTTGAAGAGTTATTGGGTTATTCCAATTTAAAAGACTCCCGTTTGGATTGTCAGCAGCTCCAACTACCTAGCAAAGACTTATTGATAATGTTCTAGATCCAGATTTAGAATATTTTGTTTTCTAGTATCTTAATGACGTCATTATCTGTACAGCTACTTTCGAAAAAGACTTCGAAGTTCTTGATAAAGTTTTATCTCTCTTGTCAAATGAAGGACTAACGCTGAGCAAAGGCAAGTGGAATTTTTTTAAGCCTGAATTGAAGTACTTAGGCCATGTAGTCAATGATAAGGGTTTATCAGTTGATCTAGACAAAGTTTCAGCCATTCTTCAAATTGCAATTTCCTCTTCCGTTCAAGAAGTAAGTCGAATGATCGGTATGGCTTCTTGCTACCGTCCATTCATTCCAAATTTCTTCACAATTATAGCTCCATTTTCCGCTCTTACTAAGAAAAATTCTAAATTCATCTGGTCAGATTTGTGTGAAACTGCCCTCAACAAACTTAAGACTAATTTAATTACCGTTCCCATTTTGACTTTCCCAAACTTTTCTCTTGCGTTTTGTGTGCAAACTGATGCTTCTCATTTTGGAATTGGTGCCGTGTAATCGCAAACGATTAACAACTAGGAGAAGGTCGCTTTTAGTCTCAGTAGCTCACTTACAGAAAGTGAAAGAATTTTTTCAATAACAGAGGTAGAGTGTTTAGCTGTTATATGAGTTGTAGACAAAATCAGACATTATATAGAAAGTTCACATTTCAACATCATCACTAAAGTGGTTAAATAATTTAAAAGAACCTACCCGAAAACTTTCGAGAAAGGCTTTACGCTTGCAACAACTTGACTATGATATAATCCATCGAATATGTAAAAACCATGTCGTACCAAATGCTTTATCTCACTCTCTTCCTGCTTTAGAGACAGTTACCGTTAGCAATAAATCTTCCATTGACTGTTTGGCTTTAATTCTTCTACAAATTCTGCTCCACCTCAGGATAAATGGCATAAAAAGATGTTAAACCTAGTTCAGACATAACCATTTAAGTTTATCTAATTAATTCCGCTCAAGTACCCTGATTTACGTAACCATACAGACAATTGGAAACGAGTTATTCCAACTTCAGAACGTTTGACAATTCTAAAACTGTATCATGACGAACCGACATCTAGCCATGTCGGTATTCATAAGACTTTTGACAAAATTTCGCAACAATATTATTTGCCTAAACTCTGTCACGAAATACGTTAATCATTGCCGAATTTGTTAAGCGTAGGAACCCGAACAGAAAAAACCTCTTGATTTTATGACTCGGCAAATCTTGGCAGATGATTTCTATTGATTTATTTAGTCGTCTACCACGTTCAACTCAAGACTTCACGTACATTTTGGTAGTCGTAGACTACTTTACAAAATTTCCATTCCTTTTTCCGCTTCGTGCAGCTACCGCTTCGCAAGTAACGCAACGCATAGAAGATCAAATACTTTTATTGTTTGGAATATCAAAAATCATTCCATGCGATAACCAAGTTCGGTTTAAAAGCAAAGAAGTTTCTCGAATGATTTCTTCCTACAATAGCAAGATCAATTTTAACGCTTTTTATCATACTCAAGGCAATCCTACCGAACGGGTAAACCGTGCTATTAAAACCATGCTTGCTCCTTATGTCCAAGACAACCATCGACATTGGGACAAATATTTGGCTTAAATCGCTTGTACAATTCACACCGCCTCTCACTAAGTGTTAGGCGTGTCACCTTATTTCGGAAATTTTGGAAGAAACATGACGATTTCCCTAAAAGATGGATCCAATAACCAATCACATAATATAAATGACTCGTTATTTGTAGACGGACAACCTATTCTAGACAAATCACACCCTTTACCAGCACTCCATAAAGACGTCACTGAACACTTTAAAGTGGCTGCAGACAAAAATACGAAATATTAAGACTTAAGACATTAATCTGCTACATTTTCGGTTGGAGATACCATTTGGAGAAAAAAACTATATTCTCTCTAACTCTGCAAAATACTGTACAGTTAAATTAGCACCTACACTTCTGGGACGGTTTATTATTCAAAAAAAGGTTTCAAATCAAACTTAATGAACTTAGTGATTTTTTTGGAGCGTCCAAAAGTATTTGGCACGCCAAAGATTTAAAGTCCTCTCCTACAAATTAGTGTGTCATATTTTTTGTGTATACCGTTATTGGTTTATTTTATTTAGCTTTAGAATTTTTTTTTGTACCTTCAACCTTTCATTTCATCCTCCTCTGTTCAGTTTGGGATTTTGGTTTTGTGTTCTTTGTGAGAGTTCCACAATGGGTGGATCCCGTGAAACCCAGCATGCCTTCTCGGGATACATCCCTTACATTCCAGCTATTTCTAATAGAACTATCGCTCTTCTGCCTATCCTTCCCCTCTGTCTAGGATTTTGGCCGTGTTCTTAAAGGAGTGCTTCTAAATCCTAAACATTTACCTTTCTCCCACTTCTTTTTTCTCTTTCATCTCCCTTACGGAATACATAAATGTTATTGTTATTTTGGGTGAATATATTTTTACGCTGTTTGGCTTTTGATTTTTTACGGTTAAATCTATTCCAGTGTTTCTCTATTTTAGGTTTACTTACTAGTTTAGGAATACAACACTCGTTGCATTATTTCCTTTTTTTGGCTTGAACCCTCGCAGTCTGTATTTGTTGTTGTTTTTTTCGTTTCGTCTTATTAGTTTTTAGGATTTAGCTTTTAATGCTCTTTGGATAATTTTAGTTTATTTCCTAGGTTAGTTTGTTGTTTTGTTTTTTGATTTTTTTAATTTGGTCTTGTACCTACTTTTGTTCTTTCTTTTTTCCGTGGTGCGTTAGTTTTAGTGTTCTTTTCTCGCGCTCTTTCGTGATCGATTTGCTACGAACATCTCTGCCCCGTTGGATGTTGTAAGCGGGTCTGAAATTCTTACAGCATTCGTCATTTATTTGGAAAGACACGGTACATAAATTCGTGTAGTAATAATAAAATCTAACTGGTGAATTACCGGTATCATTTTTTTGCCAAAATTACAACTGTAAATTTGTAAATTGTAAAATTCTATTTTAACACCAATTATTAAAACTCGAAAATCTCAGATTACGCTTTGTAGAACATAAAGGCATTTTTCTTAAAAATATTACTTCAACAATTCCCGTGAGAAGGCTTGCAAGTCTATAAATAAACATTAACCCCTCTCGTCTTACCCCCTGCAATTTCAAGGTAGAAATTTGGTCTATTTCTGCCCATAGCGTATTGTATAAAGGGTCAAAATTTTAATTACCTGTCGATTCGTAATCAAAGGGTTAGAGTCCGACAACGCTGTATGTGGCGTACTATAAGTAAAATATCCTAGGCAGCATGGTTAATATTTTCGTTTCCTTTGGAAAGTTAAAGGTTTACAAGACATCAAATAAGTGATAAATCCATTCTTTAAATTCCATCGAACTCCACCCCCTCATTAAATAAGCTGTGGTGAGACTAACTAGTTGGTCTCGCATAAATTCAAGACGAGTTAGATATTGTTATAAATAAAAGGCTACAGTTTTAAGTTTGTAATTGTTTATGTAGTCGAGGCCATTAGAGTCAATATTTCTTGATCACTTTAGATTTAGTTTAATTAATAGCAATACAAGGTTGCCTTGATTTATATATAGAAAATTGTTATATCCTTTATTCCTTTCCGGGGAGACATGTAAATTGTTAATTCCGAATCGCATTTTCTTTTCGTTATTATTACACTCAATCTTTAAGTACAGATTTATTCTTTTATAAATGTAAACCTGTTTTTGTACTAACACATACTTTCTCTCGGGTATTAGTTAATTTTAAGTGAATAACCTATTCTAGATAATACGTCAAAATTTAACATGATCGAAGATGGAGCCCAGTAGCGTGCCTGAAAGCCACCATATAGTAGGTACATATTAATACAATTCTCGATCTAAAGGTTCGGAGATCGGGTTCTTTGTTTTCGCAGCTTCTCTAGCAACAGACTTTTTGACTATCTCCTTTTTCTTATCGTTAAGAACAAAGTGGCGCCCTTAATTACGACTTTTTCCCGAATTTTTGACACCTACTTATAACCCCTGAATTATAGCTTAATTGATTTCATCGCCAATGTAGAACGTCCCCAATTTTCACTGTGGTGGCCGGAGCAAACCACCTTTGACAACTTCTGTGGTGTAAGGCCTCTTTCGTGCCGTTATAAAATGAGTTGTCAATTCAAAAATTATTAGACTTTTTTTTTATTACAAACCATTACCAGAGGGTGATACTCAAACCTTTTATCTTAATTAACATGATGCCGGTTTTTTGAATTTGTTCGATAGATACCTTTTTCTGTTTATAAAGATCTAAAATGTTGTATTATAACATAGCAAAATCTTTGAAATAAATGTATTTTGGAATATCTAAATTTGCATAACATTACTAGTTAGCTTCCTTATGACAAAAAATTCCACGACAACTTGTTATAGCAATGCCATATGTGACTGCACATCATAACTAGTGTTATAAAACAAATTATTCTTTAACGTTGCATTATCCAATTACGTCTGCTACTTCCTTTATTATATGGTAATAAAAGTTGACCATCGTCACCCAGCAGAGTTTGCACTTACAAAAATGTATTCATAGATGGATTACTTCTTCAATGTTAGTTAGCATTTTTAATATTTAATAATTAACTTTTAGAGTTTATTCTAAGGTGGTTAACTTCTGATATTTAGATATTCACACGTATTTTCACAAAAATTGAAAATAACAATTTAACTAAGGAATTAAAAAATTCAAAATACAGATGATAAAACAGCCAGATCTATTATTACTTACAAAGCTGTAACGCCGAAATTTTATGGTCTATCTAAGGTTCATAAGGAAGATATTCCTTTTATACCTATTATATCTTCTATACCTTAGCGAACTCAAAAATTCTCTAAATTTATAGCTAATATTTTATCAAAATCTTTCGAAGGACATTTAAGTTTTAGAGTTAAAGTTTCTTTTAAATTTTCTCAAATTATGGAGAATTTTCAACTCCCTGATAATTTTGTTTTAGTTTCATTAGATGTAGTTTCTTTGTTTACTAATTTATCTATCGAGAATAATTGTAAGATATCCAATTATTTTATATTTCAAAATAAATTTTACTTACAACGTTTTGGCACTCTAATGGGACCTTCTCTAAGTCCAATATTAGCTGAGATAGTCGTGAGTGACATATTGAATATGTTGCTCTCAACTAGATTTCCTTTTTTTTTATTTTTTATTTCAATATGTAGATGACACTATTTGTTCTGTTCCTAAAAATTAATCCTAAATATTAATTTAAAATTTACACTAGAAAATGAAACCAATAAATCTTTACCTTTTGTTGATCCAAGAGTTATCTGAAATGAGAATAATATAATCATTCTAGATTGGTATCAGAAACCCACTAGTTCGGGCAGATTTTTGAATTATTTTTCCAATCATTCGTTTAACCACAAAATTAGTTTTGTTCTTGCATTAAAAAACATAATTAAAAAAATTCGGCATCCTTCATTCATAAATGTTAATTATCAAAAACTTAATTTTTTATTACGTGATAATGAGTTTCTTTCGGCCTTTTTAAACAAATTAATTTTTAGTCGATCAGATTATAAAAACATTTTAAATAATTCTTCCAGGGTAGTTATTTATAAAAAATCACCTTATATTAGTGGGTTAACACATTTATTGCGAAATATTTCTTCGGGCATCCCTATTACGACAGCTACATTTATTTTTGATAATTTAAATTTTGTTTTCTCAAATTTTAAAGACTTCACTCTAATATTAAACAAATTAGATTTGGTTTATTGTATTCCTTGTGCTACTTATGATCTTTTGTATTTCCACCAAACGACCCAAAAATTAAAAAAAATAGAATATCGCAGTACAGGAGTGATTTTCGCCTAAAACCTAATTCTACTGCTTTGTCTATTCACTGTAATAGCACAGGTCATAAAATTAATTATGGTGATATTAAACTGTTAGCCACTGAAACAAATTTGAAACGAAGAACTTTTTTGGAAATGTGTGACATTAAAAATGAAATTAATAGTATGAACTTTAAAATCGATATGGATGATCTAAGTAGTACCTATACTTTTTTACTTTCCTATTATTAATTATTCTAGTTATTGTTATATTTAATATTTTCTAACCTTCAGATATTAGTTTAACCTTTTTTGTTCAAAAAAAAATTTTTGATCAATTTGCAGTCTATTATTTATTTTTTTTTCATTTTCATGACTTTTAAATTCCAAATTTATCTTAGCATTTAAATTAATTGACTTTATTTGACATTTTGTATTTTTTTAGAGTTAGAAAATATTTAATTAGTGTTCATGTTTATTGTTTATCTTTCTATTTAATTCTTGTTTCAAGTAAGTTTTCTAATACCATTTTTAACTTCTTATTCTATTGTATATAATTCTGGTTGTTCTGAAGAAGCTAACAAAAAATTAGCGAAATATTAACATTTGAATTAAAAGTTGAACTAATTAAATAGCGCTACTTAATTGGTTCAATACATTGATTCGGTTTGAAAATATTACTGACCTCAGAGAGTCAGAAAATATAGACAAAGACCAATATAGGCCTGATATCACATATTTCGCTACACGGTTTCTAAAACTAACAACACTACCTTCTCCCCTTTGCAAAACGCAGGAAAAATTGTCAAATTTTTGTTAGCAATAGCAAGAATACCATTGTCTTAGCCAAATATACAGCAGACACTTTGAAATGTGCTTTTTGAGAAACTAGCAAATATAGACTTAGTGATTCTTTTGATTTATCTACAAAAATTAACAACTCCACAATAAACAGACACAATACCCTGGTCTAGTTGAGATGCTGTAAGATTATTTACAAATATTCCCACTGACCTAGCCGTGAACATCATTAAACTATAGTAGAACCTCATTAAATCGCATACAAAAGTACCTGAAGCTAATTTCATAGAATTTATGACTTGGGTATTTAATTCTGTACATCTTGAAATTAAGGAAAGGTGTTGTGTATTAATATAAATTAATTAATACACGGCTCAAAATACCTAATTGCGGTACAGCAGACAAATAGAGGATGAAAGTATT
>JAHWXV010053465.1:0-11076 GCA_024586415.1 Phrixothrix hirtus
TGTCGCTATTGTTTTTTTTATGGTTACTATTACAACAACCTTTTTGTGTAACTGGATTTTTCAATAATAAAAAAACTTAATTGACATTAATATTTTAACAAATTTAAAATGAATGGGTAAGGATTAGTCGTATTGTGACAAACTCAATTTCAAATATTGTTTCTATTAATCATGTCTATTTCTTATAATTACAATACTTTTTTTCTTCTAATGAATTTGGAAAATAGAAGTAATAGACTAGGTTTATTTAAAATAGAACACAATAGAATACAAAAAATATTAGTCACTTATCTGCAAGTCTTTCCAAATTTCTTTCTGTTTTCTGGTATCAATGCTTTCAAATTGTTCAAAATACTGTCTTATTTATCCTTGGTCAAGCCATATGGTTTAGATTAGGGAGTTGCCTCTGGAATGCCATTTCTCTTCATATCCTTTTTACATAAGGAATCTAAAGTTACATAATGATCACTTGTAATATCAGTTTTGCACCTAACACCATATCTTCCTCTTATCGCTTTAATGCTTACAATATTTGCTAAGTATAATCGATTTTCAGGCTTTTCAATTCTCTGTTGGGAATTAAAGTCTTTCCAGAGATGAAAATCAGTATCTTTCATTTCTTTTACGTCAACTTTTGATTTATTGACACTTTGGACAGCATCAAAAAAATCTCTGAAGTCGTATGTTTTCCTTTGTCTCTTTAATCTGCTGTCAGCTGATATAAGCATATGACCTGGAACAAAATAATACATGTTTATTTCGTTTATGGCCACTTCTGCTGAATTTACAGCATATACGAGAAAATTCAGAAAACACTAACTTTTATTTTGGCTGGTACAAGTCTAACCACAGAATAATACGTGGTGTATCTCTATATTTTAAGAAGAAAGCGAAGAATGTACTTATAATATCTTCTTTGTTACGCCTAGTGATGCATTCATGCCATATGCATGCGAGTGGTTTCTATTTGGATTTAGTACCCACCGGAAAGAAAATTTCATGGTATACAACAATCCTTTCTGTAAATAGGACATTTTTGAAGCAACCCATATGTGACAACATAATAACTTTTGTAACTCAGCTGAAAAACACAAGGCATCGTCTGTAACGAGCTGCTGACTATGTTAGCGATACAAGATAAGAGTATCTGTGGCTTCTTCAATGTAAATCTTCCAAAATTGATATTTCTCACAATCATCATGAATATTTTTCTCTGAATATCCATGCAATTTAAACACAAGCTTCGCATTCTTCATGGTCTAATGACGCAAACGATATGTGCAGTTTCTTAACTTTTTGCTCATATAATTCATAGGATTGTCTCAGATCAGGAATTTTTTTTTCAAACTCTTTAAACATAATCGAAATGTTCACAACACTGGGTAGGTATCTCATGTTTGGAACATTGCCACGGCGATAATGCGATATGCTGGGATGTAGTGATTCTATATGCTCTATAATCAAATCCTCACGTTGCAATTTGTTGTGCTTTGCACGCTTTCCACGATTATCTCTACTTCGTTGTAAACTTCCCTCTGCGGTTTTTTAAAGAACTTCTGTTAATATTCTATCATTCGTTTTCTTGTAACCAATCGTGATCAAAAAGGAAACCTTGCAAACTTCTTTAGCTTCTGCAACAGACAGTGAAGTGCTAGACTTATTTCTTCCACCAGAAAAGAAATATTTGAAAGTATTTTATTTTCTTGCATTTTCTGCGGAAAGAGGCCTCCTTTTCACTCCAGATCGTTTACATGTATTAAAAATATGTGTCCTTCTTTCTAACCAGGTGAGATACCAGAACTGATTATTGATTTCAGAACACCTAGACTTTTTACAACGGCTTATGTATTTTCTTCATTTCTTCTATTTTTTGTTTTTGTGTTTCCAAATTCTGCTTATATTTTTTTCATTTCCTTAGATTTCCATCCTTTTGCTGTAAATATACCGTTCCTTCTGTTTAAAAATCCTTTTTTGGAATTATTATGGTTTTTCGAAACTGTGACATTAGGTAAATCATCTGCTAAAGATGGAATTTAAACATCTTTGTTTAAAGGAAAAATATTCTGTAGCAAACAATTGTTTCCCACAAATGCGGTTTTTAGTTGCTTACTAAAAGTGAATTATTAGCATGATTTTCAATTTCCTCTACTATCAAATTTTGAACAGGAACAGAAATTTGTTTTTCTTCATGCAGAATAATATAACTGGAAATTCTATTCTGTTGAAAGTCAGTCTCTACCGGAACTTCGTTTTGCTGTAATTTATTGCTAGTTTCAAATTCGTGTACGACTGCTTTAAACGAACAAAGTACTCCATTTTGGTGGGAGTGCAATATTTTTTGCGTCGAATCTGAAACTTTTTGAGCACTTGTTTTGCTTATGTCATGTTCATAATTTGTTTCAATTATTGCTCGTAGTGAATGCAGCCAACTATTCAACATATCTGCAAAACGTATTTAATGCAGTGTGAATAAAAAATTAAGAGGGATATTTCTATCTATATTCAATACCGAATATTCATTTGACGATTAATTGTAATAGTAAATTTATGATACGGTTTCATTTGAATTGATTTTTCAAGATAGTTTTATTGTCGAAATAGTTTAAAATATTTATTAATTGGTAACATCATTACACCATATGATAAAGATAAACATTCTAAAATCATTAGTAGATTGCAATTAAAACAGTGAAATCTTTACAAATTGTCAAAAAGTTGAATGTATTATCTATTAGCTTAATTGGTTAATAAGCTTTTTATTTATAAAAATATTTTATAATCAACTGGAAATGCTTATAATATGTATTATTTGGCTAACAAAATTTAATAACAACTTACTAGAAGATTGAAATGACAGTCCTTAATCTGGAAATTACCTTGCTATGGAATTTGCGAAATCATTTCATGTAAAATATCGTATTTGTCTCGACCTAGTTCAACGCCATTTTCCAGAACTGAACTTTTGTAGTCATTACTTCCTCCAACTGCTTCTTACTTTTGACTTTTGTTTTTCCTTCATCATTGCCATAATTAACTCTGTACGCTTCGACATTTTATTAAAAGTCTGTACAAATTTAATTTCACTCACCAACACTTCACCTAACAAACTCAAAACTAATAGAATGTTACACGTCGTTATCATACAGAATATTATACGAAAATATGCGCCATTTTAAATTTATTTAGACTTGCCAGGCATAAATGCAGTAAGTGAACTCTCCTTAGAAAAAATGCAGCATATGTAATGTTAATACTGTATTTTCGTCTAGAATACTTTAGATGCTGCATTCTTATCTAGTATTTAGGCTCAATTTTTGATATACGGTAATTAAATTACTGTAAAATTTCTGATGTTTATTGAATATACTGCATTTTTGCATAAAAATTGAAACTAAATATACACACTTAATACAAAAAACTCAATATCCCATTTTTGGTGCATTTGCACATAGGGCACTTTCGCATAGTAGGGCAGTACACATGTAAACGTAAACTTGAAATGTGTATCAAGTTCGTATTGGTACATAATATTTTATGTAATTTATAAACATGAACTTTTCGCATCGTCGTAATTCAGTTTCAATAATTAAAGAAAGGAACCACTAAGGTTAATGATGTCTTGCGTTTGTAGCTATTTAGCTATTTAAATGATCGCCGATTAAAGGTTCGTGTGATAGCAGACACTATAGGTATATATAAAGAACGTGTTGGTCATATCTTGAATGAACACTTGAATATGAGAAAGCTGTCAGCAAAATGGCTGCCGCGTCTGCTAACTGTGAACAAGAAACAAATGCACGTAACAATTTCTGAATACTGTTGGACCCTTTTAAAGCATAATCCCGCCGAATATTTGCATCGATTCATTACCGCTCACAAAACGCTATACTTCTATACCACCGAAACTAAAATTCAATCCAAACAATGGATAGAAGCCGGCTGCAGTGCACTGAAGAAAGTAAAAGTTGTTCCATCAGCTAACAACGTTATGGGCACCACATTTTGGGATGCTCGTGGTGTTATCTTTATAGATTATCTGCAAAAGGCTAAAACAATCACAGGCTAGTACTACGCGTCGTTATCGGAGCAGTTGATTGAAAAATTAAAGAAAAAACGACCGCATTTGGCAAGAAAGGAGGTATTGTTTCGTCATGACAATGCACCGGCTGACAGTCCAGATTTAGCTCCATCTGACTTTTTCCTGTTTTAAAACTTGAACAAATGGCTAGACGGAAAGAGATTTTCATCTAATTAGAAAGTAATTGTAGAAAAAAATGTTTGTTTTGAGGCGTTTGATTCGTCCTATTATAGTGCAGGAATTAAACGACGTGAATATTGATGTGCATCGGGTTAAAAAGGGACTATGTCGAAAAATAAATGTAAAAAACATGAATAAAGTACCTCATTTTGTACTATTTACATTAGGTTTCAGACCACCCCCGCATATGTAATATAAAATGTATTCAAATATGTGTTTATTTATTACTTGAAATACTTGAAAAAATGCAATTTGTAGTTTGTATTTATTCAACTTTGGTATTCAGGAATTTATTACCCAAAAGGTATTCGTGTAAAAACAATAATACTTCGATATACCAAATGGATCTTATTCTGAAAGCCAACCTAAGTATTCTATTAATTTGTTAATAAATAATAAAATCATAATAAAAAAACGTTGTTGCATTCATGCTTCCGTATTTGAAAATATACTTCAAAAGATTTTATTGAGTATTGTAACAAAAAATATACTATCGCAGTGCCAATAAATATCTAGTCTACCTACAAAGCTGTTACCTATGCAAACATTAACGAGAAAGTTTGTCTTGCAATTCATGGACGAACTAACTACCGTTCATCAAAATATTAGACCAGAAAATGTGCAAGTGAAGAATCAAAATGAATATGTCAATAATACAAACAATAAATGAGAAAATAGAAATGAGAAGCTGTGACAAACAATTGAAGGTAAAAATGTCAAAGAAGACTTTCGAGAAAAAACCCAAGGACAATAGCAATAACTTGTTCAAAATGTGCATAAAAGTGTTAAAATTCGAAGTAAAAATTGATTCAAATATTTTTTGAAAATATTTTACTCATCACGTTTAAAATGGTTTCAATAACTGATAAAAGCTTAAATTGTCAAAATGACCGTCGCCACCGTAGAAATAGATTGACCGCTACCGCCCGTCTTTTTAGGGTTAATCTGAATCTGCAACGGTGAATTATGTTTAAAGCTACCGACACATATTTTGAAGTACTGTTTACAGAAAGACTAGGAATTAATCAATCAAGTCCTCATACACTAGATTATACAGCGCGGTCTAATGTTGTACATTAAATACTTTAAAAACACATTATGATATTTTGCTATCTATTAAGCAATTTATAGGTGCCATCTGGAAAAAAGTTTACCATTTTTGCCAAAACAATCATAAAGTCATTTTTGTATATTTGAAACATTGATGAACTGTTCTACGAATAATCCTCCTTGCGGTTATTGTAATAGGTATAGTCTGACGTGGCTTTATACATTCTAACTCGTTATTTAGTCCTCACGATTAAGCTTCATAGAGCTCTGTTGTGATCCCTATGTAAGTTTGGGATGCTCGAACTAAATGATTTCTTTGCTGCTGCACCACATACAAACAAAAATGTTTTTGAATTAGTATTCGACCTTGTGAAAGACGTAGTAACTCTTCACGATCAACTCACGTGTTTTTTTTTAATTTTGTGTTTTAATAAATGTCAATTTCTCGTGGTTTAAAATTCTTTTTTGGAAGCGGTTTTACCTACTCCCACTTTATGACTTACGCTCTGAATGTTACATACTAAATTATAGCTAATTTAAATTAGCAGTATGTAGAATTTTGTTCTGAGACACTCCCAACTGCTTAAGTCTGCTGCTGGAAACTTTGATTTAACAATTCTACGCCTATAACTTCTTCTTACATCTGAAGCGGTCATATCATTTAAGACTAAAATTTACACTACAGAATCGCATAAACCTCCGTTTGTATGTTGAATAAATAATAGTATCAATGCCAAATGCGGATTTCAATAATTCCACAGGTTCAACCTCTTTCTCGTTACTTTCTCTAGTTCAGAGTTGTAAAATTAATAATTCTTTTCATGCGGGCGCGAGCGTCCCTTTATCAATTTCACCCAAATAAGAGCAACTGCTTTGTTGTTATTTATGGGCTTACCTATTATTACATCGTAAGCTCTATTTTCTCAGTTAAATGTGTCGTGAGTCAAATTATCTTAACGCTATATTTAGTAAACGAAATCAAACTTGGTTTAATACTTATATTATAAACAGGAATTTAACCGAAATCAATTCGTATGCACACAATTAAATTTCAAAGGTATAAAATGTACACAGAAAATTACTATTGCTAGGTTAATTACGATAGTTATTCGAATAAGTAACAGAAATTCCTTGTCCAGATTTATATACAAATGACTACCTAAATGTAGGTCAAGTTTAAATATTTTTATGTTTGTAAACAATACAGTTTTTGTTCAAGAAACTTCATTCATGATAATACTGGCAAACTAAGTAGATCATGTTTAGTTAAGGTCACATATAATTACTATACTAATGAGATTAACGCGTTAGCTACTACGTGGTCGACCCTTGACCGACGACAATTTACGCCACCGCACTGCACTATCTTTACGCGTGTTAATACTTGCAGGCCGACCATTTATATGCATTATTACTTCCGTTTAGAGGCCGTCTTAATATTAGACAATATATTCTAACAAAACCCCACAAGTATGGAATTAGGCTATTTAAAATTTGTTGAACTGAGGCGTACACTTGTAAAATATCTATTTATAAAGAAAAAACAAGTAACGGTGGAACACTTACTAAAAATGTTGTACTTGATCTATGTCTGACTATTTAGATCAAGATCGAACCACTGTTGCTGATAATTTCTACACTAGTATAGAACTAGCCCACAATTTATTAAGCAGACAAACCCATTTAGTAGGGACTATCCGTAAACATAGAAAAGGAATTCCAAGTGAAATAATTACATCAAAGCTAAAAAAATCGGAAATAATTGGAGGAGAAGGTAAAGATGGTATTGTAATACTGAAATGGAAGAATCGAGGAGATGTGTATGGAATAAGTACAAAGCTTGATCTAGATGTACAGGTAACAGGTAAACGAACTTGGAAAAGAAAGGCGGTATAGATCTTTCGGATTAATTGGCGAGTTATACTACACCTCTTTGAAAATCTCTTCGGTGGTATCTTAAGGAGAGTTGCGAAACGATGCTGCTTTTAGGGTGTAAAATACCATAACTAAAGGCTTCCATAGAACTTATGCTTAATATGGGTGTAGTAAATGCCTTTATTCTTTACAAAAATGTGACCAAAAGTGAAAAACTGACTATTACACAATTCAGGGAAACACTGTTTACAATTAATATAAGCAATGCAGATCATAGCACAGCAGATAGTCTAGGGCCACGAAAAAGGGGAAAACACATTTTCCTAGAAACAACAAAAACATATTATCGTAACAGGAAAATTTGCCGTCCTTGTGTCTATTGCTACAAGAAAAACAAAAGAAATGGACAAAATTATAAACACGCTCGGGTCAACAAAAGAAAGATGACAACAATTTGCATCAGTTGTTAAAAAAGCGTTTATTTGGAATGTTTTAATACTGTTCATAGTATAGATTAATGTCTTCCAGTTTTACTTTTATAATTTTGTTGTAGGTTACCTATAGCTATTATTGACAACCTATCCTTGACTTATACATTAGAATAAAAATATGTTTAGCCAAACAAATTCATTTTTCTACCGAATACATTACTTGAATTATATATTGGCCAACCCAATCTATTTAAATTGCTATTCAAATTGAATAAGGACGTAAGTTATCTGCAACCCACGTGACCCACCAGTAATTAACACTCGCAGACAAACGGCAGACTACCCGTTCCTACAGATATTAAAAAAGTTAAAGAGACATGGTAGTTAACGTGTTAAAGTTGTTTGTAAATAAAGGGAGTTCAAGGTTTCTCTTTTTAAAATTGATCTTGAATGTAGTTTTATTTTCTTGGAGATGTTGATTATTTAATAACCATCAGTTTTTGTGTAATTCTTATTTGGAATTAAATCTTTCTCAAATAATTACTTATTAAATTTGTACTTTGAGCGATCTTAGATCAACTTGTGTACTCGAAAGCTGCGAATCCTTTATGATAACTCGTAATACGTATTTGTTACTACTTCCGTTATTGGACTGAACGTAATAGGTCAAATGTTACCTTTGGTGTTGTTGACTTAGAGATGTTAGATCACTTAACACTTTGCACTTGGTCACTTAGTCAGCATGGTATGAAGCAATTAAGCGTTCTAGTAATTTTCAGGATCAGAGCCCGTTTTTAGATCTGTAGGTCATCTTAACAACTTTTCCGCGTAGTAGGGATTTCTACTACCTCCTCCGAGGTTGGTCAATCGTATTTACGTCTTCCGAATTTTTGCCCTAGAATTTCTGTTATTTCTATGGATCTCGGTAAGTTTCAATTTTTAGAAACGGCATCCTTTTCGTTCTACACCGGAAGTATCAGGGTTTAAATATATTATTTGTGGATCTTCTGCTGCTATGTTCTAAAACAAACTTACTATCAATATCTTGGAAAACGTAAGTGAACTATGACTTTTAGATTTAGCTTATTTTTCATGTTAATAATTTCCATTGTAAATTAATTTAATTTTAAGCGGTTTGAATACTCTATTCGTATTTGAAATACAATAAAATGCAACGATGCAGATGCTGTTTATCGTACTTCATTTCAAGTGAAGATTCACATATAATGAATGGTCTGACACTGCTGAAGCTTATGTAATTTCATCGTTGGTACTTGTGTTATCGACTATCAAATCTACGTAAATTTATTCTTAGTGAATTATGAATGTCTGTATACATTTTGTGATGATTATACTACACTAAAAGTATTTATGAAGTACAATAAATGAAAATAATGAAAAATATAGAAATCAACAAGAGAGGTCCAACCGAATAAAATAAAAAATGATAAAAGATGCAAAATAAGTTTGAGATACAGTTTAGTTTAGAAATTTTTTATAGCAGTTGGTGCTGTAAATCACTGAATCCTGCATAGGTGTACGGAAAATAGGTTAGCAACGATATTTTTATAAATTCCGATGTTTTCGAGGCATGAGAATTTCTATTTTATCATCAATATCTGGTTTCAATTAGTCCTTTACAGCAAAGTTGTTTAAGCGTGAATAAATGTAATTTCTGAAGATTTTAAATGAATTTTGTGCCGGTTTGCAATAGCCACAAGCTTTTCATAGCATTGCTTAACACGTATTCCATTTCTGAGCACCGTAAAGCTAACTACTTAAATGAATAATAACGCGAGTGAGTATAAAGTTTGTATTCCCATTATCCAGATTTACTCAACTTCATCAGAGCTAAACCTTTAAAGGATTTATGTACAAGAGTTAAATCCTACGGTCACCCCCTAAACACATTTCAGTTAATTAGTATACAAAACCGGCTCATTTTAAGTCACGGAAATCGACGGTATTCAAACTCAATTGGTTTTAAATAAACAACTTGAAGGGAGTTATAAAATTATTTTTAACGGTAACTATTCTAGCAATTTTATACATATTACTGTACTTCATTGTTTCTAGATTCTCGAGAACCATTAAGCATAAAAGTTAGCACTTTCATTAGATGTAAGAATTACTTAATTTTATCTAAACATACATATTTATAAGTTATTCTCTTATAAAATAACATTTTGAGGTCATCTCAATTTTTAGAACAAATTATTGAAAGTTATCGCTAAAATTGATCTGCCTCCACAGACCTTACGAATTAAATAAACTGTACATCCACTATTGACTAATTTTGTACACGTATTTTATTACTAATTCTATTAAAATGCATTTTGAAGTAGAAAACTAATAAAGGGTAAGAACTTGTCCTAAATGTGTAACTTACTAATAAATCTATTAATGTTATAGTACATGAAATGTGATCACTCATTTCGACCATTAAAGAAAAGAAAAGTTTCCCAAAAGGAAACGATGATGCATTGCATGAAAAGTCCTTTCTTCTGTAGCTAATAACCTAACTCCATTAAGATATATTTAAGATCCAGTGAAAGTTTTAATTAGCAATCAAGTTTTATTATAAAAACCCTACCTTTTTGCTGGAATGCTTGTGATATCTAGCGGGATGAAGCATGCACAGGTATCGATCCATTGCCATACATATTAATATAACGGCGGATTGTTGACTAATGGCACCACGTAGAAGAGCCTGTAATAAACAACACATATTAAATTATTTTAAGGTTGAAGAATATTATTTACAGTACTAGTCAAAACGAGTGTTGCGATATTATATAAAATTTACTATGGAATAAGTTTATTTACCATAAACTTCCAATAGATATTTAAATAAAAAGAGCGTTTTAAATAAATCCCTACCACATAAACAGAAACATAAATTCCTAGTAATATTTCAGAATTTATAAACTATTACCTTCTGAAACCTCTTTATGTCTTGATACACATCTTTGAAGCAAAGTCTAAAGCATTAACGTTATTTAAAGTAAAAATAAACTCTTATATTGATATCAGTTTTTTTTTATAAAAGCAGGTTAATTTAAAAGGCCAAAAAGCTATTGTAATCAGAATTTTAATCCAATATTTCGAATATGATTATATTCCTCATCAGGGAGAGCACTAAAAAGCTTTCTTGTGTAAAAATTTAACAATAAAGAATAATTAATTAAATCATTTACATGTGTAAAAACTTCGTTGTGATTTTCAAAATAATTAGAGCACAATAATTTTTACAATGTGTCTATATTAAAATATTTCACCCTTAAATACAGGGTAGCGTAATTAAAACAAGAAAACTAATTTATTTGAAGTTATAATATTTCTAGAACACGAAACATGTGGAGAACAGTAAATCACATCTAGCGAAATGAAAAGAAAATTCCATCTAGTGGTAGACAAGTTGTAAGTCGTTCTGAGAATAAACTTAAAGTTTTCTATAAAACG
>JAHWXV010053523.1:0-15468 GCA_024586415.1 Phrixothrix hirtus
GCACATTAACGGCGAAAACATAAAAATATGCTCATTATAAAATTTACAAAATATGCAAAAAATGCATATATATGCACTTTGCATATATTCCGCCCCCTAGTTATAACAAATAAAAACATAAACACTTATTATTAGTGTACTATAAAAAATATTTAAATTAAATAGGTGTAAATAAATAATTTAAAGAATGCAAATAAAATATTTTAAACAATTGACTAGTTTTTTTACAACAAAATAACAGTTAAGAACGGTTACTGGTAGTATCATACCCTGCTAGGTTAGGGATAACGAATTAGGTAAAACGCTGGTTTATAATATATACATCAAGTTAAGTAGGAAGAAATAAAACGGGAAGCAAGTGCCAGATCTTTCAAAATAAAAAAATGCTCTGTAATTAGTACATGTGAGTCTTTACGTGGTTTCACTAGTTTTGAAGATGGTTCCCGCTATGCATGCTCAAAAATTGCAACAACTTCTGAAATCGCTCAGAAAGTTCTTAACTTTGGGTTCAGTGGTGGAATAGTCCAGTTGCGTGAAATGGGCGAAGTCATAGCATCTCAACAGAACGTTTATGGTATATTTTACACAAAGAATTGCTCACGCAGAAGAGTTATGCAAGGTGGGTACCGGAATTGTTAACAACTAGTCACAAACCCATTGGGTTGAAAACTTCTCAAGAACGCTTGAACGGTTTGAAGCTGGTCGTTCAGCAGCAATCAAGTCAAATTCGGTTCCATAGGCAGGAAAGCTTATGATGGCTATTTCCTGAGATTCCAAAGAAATTCTAATGCTTTATTAGCTTAAGAAAGGTAACAATTAACTGAGAAATATTATTGAAAGTTTTCAGACAACTAAATACATTAATATGTGAGAAAAAAGCTTTGACTAAATGAAATTATTTTTATCAACCAAATTCAGCTGCTAAAGTGTATTGGCAATGAAAAATTTTAATTAATTATAGCACGAATTGTTGTAAGGTCAATTATAATCGTCAGATTTAGTTTCCTTCGATTTCAATCGTTTAAAATTCTCAAAGATCCCTCACTGAAGATCATTTTTCTTTCAAAGAAAACGCGATTGGAGCCGAAGAAGAGTACATTGTAGACCACTTGGAAAGTCACTTTAGGAATAGGATACATTTGTGGCCCTATATCTACACTAAATATATTGTAACAACTGAATACAGTGTTGAAAAATCAAGCTACCTCAGAAACTATAACTTGTTCTTTTCATCTCCATTCCGCAAACTTTTCAAATCATTCTCGCATAAATTTTCTTATTTAGTTTCTAAACAAACGAATATTTTCATAACCTTAATCCACTGTTACTCGCGTATGGTGTAGCAGATCCGTTGTAAACGAGATTATGCGTATTTTTAAAAGTAAAGCGGTCGCGCATTTCTCTTTTCACGTACCTTTCGAATATATTTCTATATAGGATGCGACGTAGTTGGCAGTGTGTAAGCGGAGTTTACATAAAGTTGCATGCCAATGCAGTATAGCGGAACCAGTGCGCGTATTGGTATCTTATTCTTGTGAGAACGTTTCCAGTTAAAATGGATGTTTTTGGTAGCTTCTTTGTAGTTTGTATAAATATTGATACCTAAATAATGCCCAAATAGGCTTGATTGTTGAAATTTATGGAGGAGGTATGAATATGCGGACGAGAATTGCAGCAGCGATGATGAATAGAGCGAAGTTGACAAAATTGAAGGAAAGTCAGGTAATAGTGATACCGCACAAGAGTTTGATTAAAGCATACTTAGCTGTGAATAACTTACCACACCAAGCAGAAACCTTGTTTTGTCAACCCATGAATATGGGGATGCGCAGTGCAAATATTCTCTTACAGTTACCATGTGTTAAAACACGACGCGGTGTTGTAAATATGAATGTATTGCTATTTAAAATAATTGTTTTTTTTTCAATTGTGATTATACGCTAATAGACCTGGGCGTGGAAGTATGTACACAAAGGCTACAGTACATATGAGGAAATTAGTCGTTCTATTTACATAATTATTAGGTCAATTATTAGGTCAACTGCTCAAACCATAACAGCTAATGTTTACAATTATTAAATTTTAAAAATATAAAAATAAAGTCTTCTCCAAAAGGTTGGCTTATGTAAGATTATTAGATGTAAATGAATATACCCAATTCGATAATGTAATGTATTGGATAATAATCCATAAAAAACAACTCCTTGAAAATATCTTCATTGTTACATACAATCTTTTAGACTGAAACGTTTGAAGTTGTTTTTTATTGATAATTATCCAATAAATTGCATTATCTAATTGGCTTATTTACATCTAATAATCTTATATTAACCAATCATTTCAGGAATACTTCATTTTTACAATTTATTAATTATACCCCAAGTATTATTGTGAATCCTTTTACATATATGTGTATAATTATGTTGCGATTCTACTGACGTACTAATAAAAACACTATATAATGTACAGTCTTCTTTTCACTAAGTCTACAATTTTGATACCAAATATATTGGGAAAAATTATTGGAGGTAGTTGCGTACTATCCAAGTATACCTTATCAACTAAATTTATGGTACAAAACAACGTCCAATGATGATTTTGTATGTTAAATAATTGTTCGCACCTGCACAAAGAGGACAAACTGAAAAGGAATATTGGAATGGGTATTAATATTTATGGCAAAATCAATAACTAAGAAGCAATAATTGACATGTGCTGCATAAGGGGTTAATATCAAATTGTAAACTTTATTTGATCGTGTTAAATTGTACAAAGAAAACAACGGTAATTGTAACTATGATGATTTAGAACAATACAGCTGCTCTAAGAATTAATAGGACAACAATGAAATACAATTGGGGTGGTATTTAATGTTTATGACGAGAAAAATTTAGTAAGCTGTTTGATGCATTTTACAAAAGTAAACTATGGACATATCTATCACAGCATTAATGCCGGTGCTCATGTGTAGTCATTTATCTCTAGAAAGATTTAGCCTATCTGCTCGTTTTCACTGACGACGATTGTCTCGTAGATACAGCCACCAACAATTTCGGCCCCAATCTGCTTAAATTATTTAGATGTGAAGTTTTTCGTAACAACTACATACTCTTTTCATTGTGTTCAGGAGGAGCAACACAAAGCAATATCAGAAAAAGTGGTGCCCGTGGAATTCAAAGCAGCTCCAAGTGTGCTGATGATACAGAAATGAGGACAAGCTCTAGCCCATCTACTCTTGATAGAATGGGAAACAATTCCAAACAGGCTTACGACGTAAGTCCCGTAAAACTGGAAGGAATATTTTAAAGGCTTTTGACTTGGTTTGCACAGTAAAAGATTCAAAAGCGGTTCTACATTCCATGAGACCTTCATTGCAGGTAGGATTGGAGAAGAGAATGCGAACATCCAAAACTGGGTCTTTGCGTATTTATGCAAAGTCATCTTTGAGCAAAATAATGGAATAAGCGAAGTTAGATGAAATTAGACCGGACGGTATAAATATGATCAAAAAGCAAACATTTGTTAGTAAAAAGCTTATTGCTTTTGTTGTGGATGTAAATAGACGTTTTTAATTTACGCATGGATCTGAATCAGAACCAATACTCCTCTAGCGCAGATTAAGTTGTAGATTTTTGGTTTAATGAACATAAGGAGTTCCAAATGCTGTCACAAGGTGAAAAATAAAAACAAAATGCGATTATGGGCTTCCCAATTTTCGAACCAAACGAGACATGAAATATTATATTTGATTAATGATAAAAATCTATGATAATGATTCATATAAAGTGAAATTTGTCAAAAATAAGAACTAGACCTTTGGTTTTCCTTTCACGGAGGATATTGTACTTGTTCCACGAAATTCAGAGCTATTACACAGCCAATCCAAAGTAAACTAATATCGCATCTCTTATCGCTTATTAAATTCGATTTTAGCCTAGAAAATTAAGATAATATGATTTTATTTGTGTTTAAAAGTTATTTTTATATTTGATATTTTAGGAAATTATACCTGTGCCCTTACTCGTATATGGTTCTACATGAGGCACATTTAGGCAAAAGCAGTTTTATTTTAAAACCTAAGATTCTTTATAACTAACTAGATATGTAAAGCATGCTATGGCATTCAATATCGAAGATTATTGAGAAATAAATATAAGCAAACAAAGAGTTTTTGTTCAAATTGTGTTAAAAGCATATTAATTTGGAACTAGGTGAACGAATGCAGCCAGCACCCTCTCGTAGAGTTCCTGAATTTTATGATAATATTTTACCAAATGTAAAACAATGACGGTCAACAAGTCATATTGTATACCTAGGGTTAGTCTATTAATGGCTGAAAGATGAACAAAATGCTCAACAGCTATCAGGTCCCATTTTACGACACAAAATACCTTAATCCTTAAAAAATAGCGTAAGCGAGTTAAATACTAATCATAATAATGACATAGAAACTAGGAAATAGAATGTCGATCGAAATTATATCTTTAAGTTTCAAATTTGTTTTGTTCGATATAAAAATTTGGAAGCGTCGTTGAAGTATAATTATTATTTACTTCAGAATATTGACAATGGCAATAATTTTTAATTTCTCAAAAAATACTCCGTTTTCAAGCAAGGAAAACATTTCAATTTGTTAAATCCAAACATACTGAGAATTGCATACTTTTGGAGCTATTTTTTTTATAAACAAATATATAATCATAGCTCTTGTTCTTTCCAAACCTTTTCATAGAAGTAATTGACGGTGATTGTGCCATCCTTTATTTTTAGATAGACTTCAAAGTGCCTTTGATCGTGAAATGCAGATCTAAGCTTTTCGTAGATTTGCATAGTTGGTGAAACTTCGATCTTAAGAAATTAAATCAGTTTTTTGCAGCAGGCCTAGTCAGATTTGTTTTTGTTAAATTAAATCTTTTGTGCTGCTAATGCAAGATACTATTTATATAAAGTTTTGGTAGTTAATTAAGTAAAAAATGCTAACCAATGATATGCGTATAATTTATATAAACGATCAACTTAGAATCTTTTCTAATTTTAAAGAATTAATCACAAAGCTATTCCAATTTTCAATATATTAGTAACGAAATTTATGGAAAAAATAATTTTTTAAATAATTATTTAGAATTAATTACTTTAGCCGCTGTTGAGAAATTCACCTAAGGAAAGTTCTAACAAATTTGATAATGTAGTTGGGTTAGCGAACGCTTTACTCATGTAAGTGTCCATTTAGGTTTATATAAATTCTAAACTAAATGGATATCCTTGGTACGGAAATTCGATCAAACTCGTTGGTATCATCATGCATTCTTTATAAAGCACATAACATTATAGTTTAAAAAATTCCCTTCAATCTCGACTGCAAAGTCAAACAGTCACTAACGTATATAATAATCGATATAATTACTAAACAATACAAAAGTTTGTTTTCGGGACAGACATTTCACATTTATATGAAATTTTAATTGTTGCTGAAAATCAATACAACAAGTAGGGGTAACGTCTCGATTTCAACTTCTTAAAGCGTAGCTGCGATTGATTCAAGGAATTAAATAAACATCATCAAGGACACCAAATAACTGCGTCTTTAAGCTTTTATGTATATTCCTAACAGTTAGCTAGTCTTCCTCGTTAGATACTTACGATAGGCACTTCACAATTTGAAATGTATTAATATTTATATGTTAAAAGAAAATTTTGATAACTATTTCTATGTTTAATGTGTACAGAACGAAATTAATTAAATTAACATCGACATTTATCTACTTGAGTATTGAGAACTTTTCAAAGCAGAATTAGGAAGACATAAAACTTATTCCTTGATTTATAAGGATAGTTTATAAATAAATTAACTTAGATAGAATCGTCATTAACTGCAAGAGTACACACCTATAAATCTTTAACATCGTAGAACATAAAATTTATGCTGTTAAGCCAAAATAAGGTGCGACTCCAATTCAAATTCATAAAGGTGCGCATGTAGAAGTATGCGCTACGAATTTTTCCCCTACGAGGTTGATACCTAGCCTTGAACTGGATCACCAAATTCTATGGCAGTGCCGGTGCGTGTCCTACTGTTTTCTCCTTAAGTGACTTCTAAGAAGGCTACATTGCCAAAAACTGAAAGACCTGAAATACTCTCTTGCAGATTCTAATTGACTACATATATCCAAATTTCATCAAAATTGGAGGGACACGCTTGGATTACCTTCCTTGTTAGATATTAATTCTACCCCAAAATATCATAGTAACACGCAGGATAAGAATATTTTTAATATATAAATGACTGGGTCTGTGATTATAAGTCAGTTGTGCGTCGATACGATATTGACTTGAATTTAAAACTAAATTAAATTAGCTAAAGCATTATGCCCCAAAATATAATGCTTTCTTGAAATTTTGGACATAAATGGAAAAATAACCTTGTATTAATAGCACGGTATAGCATACGGGTCGACTGGTTTCCATATACATTATGTTCCCATCATTATAGACAGTGTAACAGTCACTTATTGTAAAGACGCACAAAGGGCAAAATTGTATATATGAATATTTTCTGGTCACCCCGTATATACTGTGCTTGAGGTTTAAGTTTAAGGTAAACAATAATTTCGAACTGAACTGTAATAATTTTTGTGCTACTTTGTGTATTTCTTTTGTAGAGATTTAATAATGGTTCTTTTGATTTAAACTTTCAATTTGTAAGACGTAAATTTTTATATTTATTATGGTTAATTATGTAAAACTATAATACTGTATTGTTGCCTAGGAGTTGGCTCACCCAAACGTCGAACATCTAATATAATCTGTCGCTGTTATTTTGAACGTTGAAATACAATAAAATTGCTTGTCTAATAATTTTTTGTCGGTTTATACATAACTGGAACACATTTTCGTGCAAATGTGTCGAAGGTAAAACATTCTTTTGATAGCTCGTACTTCTAGGCGTTGACTTTTATGCGACATCGTACGATGGTGTACAATGGTAAGCTTTCTTTATTAATTGCTTGATTAGTACAATTAGTAATTGTTCTTTTTGACATTTTGTTAGCTTGACCCGATGGTCCAAAAATTAAGTGTATGCTGAAATGGCCCTGTAAGTCGCTGTTTTTTTGGCCCCACTAAAGGATGGCAAAAAAATATCAATAGCAAGGTCGTACTATCTTTAATTACTTATTATACGTTACTTATCTCGAGCTACGACGCTAATACCTTTGGAACAATTACGTCCTAAATTAACACAACGGCGTGGGATACAAAAATTATTTATAGAAATACTCAAGGACTTGGTTAACGATGGTCGTTGTTTTTCTGAAGCGAACCCGTGCACATCCGCAAGCTTTGTTTTCCTTTGAATATCTAAAATGCTAGTTTGCCTATACGATCGTATAGATCCTAGATTTTGTGTATAGTTAATGTAACTTTATAGTTTACTCTCTAACTTCATTAATTTTTCTTAGAAGTAATATCACAATTAAATGCGGTAATAATTCGTGGAACTTCGATGTTAAGATATCTTGTTGAGTAGCATCATCTATGAATTTAATAAGGTACTTTAATATATTTTGCTTTAAAAATAATTTTCATACGAACAATTTAATGCAGTATTATCTATACCCTATCTTGCATTTTAACTTAATTTATTGACAAACAAATTACGTTGAACCATCAGCTGGTTATGTCGAGGTAATCGACTGAACTGCTTTATGCTTTTAATTTAAATTATTACGATTTACTTTAATATAAAACATGGACGGTGTGTTTATACGCATTGCCAAAAATTGTCATCAGTTTTAATTAAAATCACTTTTCAGTCTTAAATTAATTTATGAGAAGTAGAACGCTATTATGTTTGAGTTTGATTCCAGTGTTTGCTACGTAAGCTTAATTTAGTAACTATTTGAGATCTATTACTTTAAATATAGTTAAAGAAGAGGTTTTTCCAATAACTTGTTTCTTGATAGATTGTGTCATGCAAAGAGCAAGTACTATTGATAAGTGTTATCGTACTTCTAAATTAAGTTTCAGGTGTTAGTTTTGATCCATAAGAAATCATGTAATTAACCTTTTGAATGATTACGCATAGTTACGGTCTCTTGTACTAATGGTTATTGATGTGCTGTTAAAGAATATCATTACTTACCTTCGATAATAAATACTATTTCTGTTTGGGAAAGAATCTGGGTCTAATTTTTAAAAGATCTCGTTATATCCTGTTCCTGTCCTTTGCAGGTATTGCACATTTTGGAATAAGACTGGGTTGACGGTGAGCTAGACTATTTGTTTTATTTCAGCATAAGAAGAACTCCAGCGACGTGTACCCTGTCGTTTTGGTACACCATCTCTTCGCTAATACTTCAAAATGGCTAGTGTCCTACTTTATTTGATTTACTTGCTTCTCTTTCTAGAAACTCTCCGACTTTTCGTAATCGACATCTCCAGAGAACAGGCCTCATAACAACGGAACCTCAATCGTATACCAGTCTCCCTACTATACCACTTGTTGCTGAGTTAGCTTTGTTGTGACAACAGTAATCTTAAAAAGTATAAAGCTAAAAAATTATTGATAATATAAGATAAAAACAAACGATTAGATCAACACATCGTATAAATTAAGATTTAAAGTGTGTATATAAATAAAATAATTTGGAATAAAATGCTAAAATTAATACTTATATATTGGGTATTGTATTAAAATCCTAGATGTCGATTTTTACATGTCAGTAATAAAAATGTTGAAGTAATATCCTATGAAGCAATAAATATGAAAGCTGTTACAATTGGTAGCCTAATGTGTCTCATTCCTGACGTTCAATTATTATTACGTGGTTGGTTAGATAATTACTGCTATTGGATGTGTAAGTAAGCTTTAGATTATAAATTATCGTCATTTTGGTAATTGACATCTAATTTAATTATATCCGGAGCGGTCATGAATTACTGCAATAAAACGTGTTGAGTTTATACGTTGTGTTTTCTACATCCTGCTAACTTTACCTTCCGCGTTTGATTGTTCATATGTTTCACGACTTTTATTAATTTAACTGTTTAAGCTTATTTATAATATTATTTTAGTTCCTATTTGTAAGTTTGCTTTAATGATTATTTGTTTTATCGATGTTAGATACTAAATCTAACCATGATATGATGTAACAGCGGAAAACTCGAATGCCCATGACATTTATCAAGATCATACACTTGTAAGCTTTCGATTAGGGAATAACATAGATCAAAGAAGTTACTCAATGCAGAAGTGGACTAACACGGTGTATATATAAAATAACATCTCTTGATACAGCAAGTTTTTAGAATTTTCTATTTTAAGACTGGCATTTAATAAAACCTCGTTAAATATGAAGTCTATTCTGATAACTCGACCCACAATAATTTCTAATACGAAAGCATTTTCAACAAATTGATTAGTTTGGTATAAAACCACCAGTGATTATGGAATGGGATAATTTTTGTGACCATACAGAATGCGATAAATCAGCAGGTGCCGCTGCTGCAGAATTAAGCAGGCGACCTATAAAGTAAAAAAATAATTCATAGTTTACGAATCACAAATCAACATTTCAAGATGAACAAGAGAAACGTTGGAACTCGTGCAAAGGATCGATATAAAAGTAATTGCGGTTTAAGTTTTTTGGATCATTGGAATTAATATTTTATCATGATTCAATTGTAAAGCAGAAGAATAATTGGTAAGAATTAATTTAGTTGCAGTTCAAATATCTAGGCAATGTGTATGCAGATAAACCTTTTAAAATCTATTTTGATTACTTTAATAATAATTACAATAATAAATTGAATAGTGATACAGTTTGTTTTTCATTATTATAGAATTTAGACAATTTCTTTATTGTACGACATTTGCTTTAACTGTAATATATTTGAATTATTAGCAGGATAAATTTCAATATTTTAATTCACTAGATGTACCGGCACTAATATTGGTTATTATTAATCTTCGTTACTCAAAGCTAATTTTAAACCAACAACCCACCGCTATAGTCGTTGCATTAATTCATAGGTAATAATTTGTCTTCGTTAGATTGTAATATTATCGTTCATCGACAATTTTACCTATTAAAATTCAATATGGAAAACTTCATGGCTCAATTAAATTGAAAACATTCCCACTCATTTTGTTCAAGTTATGTGTTGGGAGTTATACATTTTAACCATAATACTGCGTTATAAATTCGTAGCAATTTGAGTTTTCCACAAAAACCGGTTGATTCATAGAAGTAGATTGGAGAAAACTAGAAGATCTTAAATGTCTTGAATTAGAGCGAGTAACGTGGCAAGGTTCGTTTTGACAGTTTGTTGAAAACTATACAGTTGCAAAAAGTGTGTATAAAAGTAACTTCTAGTTGTAGGAAGAGCGTAGTTCAATTTGGTGTTGAATTGCATATTTCACGTATGTTATATAATTGTCAATAAAACATTGAAATGAAATTCGTATTGATAAACATTGATTTAATGACCAACTAATAATTACATATTAGCAATAAACCACAAGTAAATTGGTAAAAAGCATACAAAAGCATTTGTAAAGTGAACATGAAATACCCCAATAGGAAAGTTATAGGAGATGTTTAAAAAGATTTAAATCGATCTCGATGCATAAAGAGCATTTTTCAACTGTGGAACCTTAGATACTGCTCAGCATCCTGGAGTTGTACTTTGAGAGACATGAAGAACAAATATTCGGAATGCGTTACCTGTTTCCAACTTTTTCTACGAATTTGGCCCAAAGGTGCCCTCGACTGCTCTTGAATTATATGTAGGTATAGGAACCAACTGTCGTGGTTTCCGTTAGAGTCAAATTATACAGTTTCCCACAAATTATTTTGAAGTAAAGCTAAGAAGCGTCATAGCGTTCAATTGTGATGGTCGAAGAAAGGACGTATTATCTTTGTTTTTAGAATTTTAGTCCACATATTAAATCCAAAATAGCGTTGTTGCCTTGGTTCTTTGTATAAATACAGATTTTTTTCATTAATTAACATTTCTTCCATTGAAAATTCCATTACCAGTAATCATGCCCTTATCAAACCATATGACTTGATAGATAAAATATTAGCTTTCCTAACATTTTCTGGTGTAATGCTTTCTGTATCATGTCGCCTAAGCCTTCGAAAATTTTTGTATTTGTATAGACGAAATTCTCATTTTTGTTAAATATAATATGATGTTGATTTTCTGATGCCTTTACCTTTTTACTTTTACCAGTTGACATCGTAGGGTGGTCAGTATCGGCTAATAATACGTTGCATACTTTTTCTCGTTGCTGTGTTTTATATGCACCGTATTGCTTGAAATTAAAATTTCTAACTTACTGAGTGTTCTATTATTTGCTTACCTGCTTTAAGGGATACCTGTTGAAATACATGCGCTCCGCTACACAACAACTTTGAATGCTCGTAATAAAATATATAGCAAATCAAGAATTTCTTAATTTGAAAATCCGCCTTCCAGGTTTTATAGTAAATCCTAAATTACTAACATGCACGTTTAAAGAGAACACTGTTAAAGTAAACCTCTAATTAAGCTATTAATACGTAACTTCCACTTATTTTCTTCCAAAGCCTGCATTAGAATTTTAGATGTTTGATTCCGATTAATTCTCAAAAACAAGGTAATCGCTTTGAGAAGAAGTAAGTTACTTAATTCGGTTTCGCAGTATGTTAATCAAATGAAGCTATTTATTCGGTATATCGTTATTACATATGGCATAATTGTGAAAGTGTGTTGCCAAATAAAACTATTTCACTAGTAAAATACTCTATCGGCGTGCTTTTTTATTATTTGTTGTTAGTTTGAATTCAGTTGTATATTGATTTAAATACAAATGGTTTCATTCAAATTCTATTTACGCAAATCAAGTTGTAACCTCATCCTTTAATTACCGAAAAGCAAAAATACGTAAAATGAAAGCAAATTAGCATATAAACAGCCTTGCACTATGTAATTTATAACAGAGTGTATGAATTTTGTAGGTACATGTATAAGGCTTCTTTGCCATTATGCTTAATTTTACGGCTTGGCGCAATCAAACTGTTAAATTTAAGGCGGTTTGATTGAATAAAAAATGTAAAGTGTTACCTCGAATTTTGGCATACAATTTAAATTTAATCCTCCGAAGATCCACACTGAATTGACATATACATCAATCTCTTTAAAAATAGATGACGGTGTCAATTGAAATTTTTTCTCTATTTGCTGAGATTTTTGGATTAATATAGAAAAGAGAATGTTTACTATTACTATGAGGGTCTTTCTCATCCTTAAATGGACTTTTCTGCAGATAAAAATTGGGTATACGTTATTTTTCGATATTTTTTATGTATTCAAGCTTCTTGCAATTCGGTCGCTGGCATAGGGGATACTTTGTTTCTAAGCATTAGTTTTATGACTATGCCGAGCAAAACAATAAATAGCTACCATGTTATATAATTAAAGTAATTCAGCAAAACAACTCAATTCTTTATTTCGGTATCTAAATAAAATAGTACTATGTGTAACACTGTACACTAGAGAACATTATTAGCATTATTATTATTGTAAAAGTACATTGTTATTGTAAGTTAAATTATATTACACGCAAGCAATTTAATAGTTGGATGACTGCTTTGCAGAACACATATTTAGCAAATTATCCAACAGTTGGTGATGCTGAGAACCATTAAATGCATACCAACTAGCTTAAAAATCAAATGTCATTCCAAAATCGCCTGAATTAATCTGATTACAATAACATTGTAATAAATTTTAAATTTTATATATATATATATATATATATATATATATATATATATATATATATAAATATTTTTTGTATGTCAATGGAGGAACATGAGTCAACAATAATACCAAAGCCGTTAATGAATAAACGTCAACAACACCAACAAATATTATACGATCATTAAATTCGTACTATATGTTTATGTTATAATAGTACGTTTTCAGAAAAGAGAATCTCGGCTCATTTTAAAATGCAAGCATATCGCTTAACGACGTAGTAGCTTTGAATGGCGCAATAGATGGACGAACGATTCGTTCTATGGGTAATGACACAATCATTTTAAAAGCGTATCGATTCCTCCTTGTCTAACAACAGGTTGCATACATTTTCGTATAAATTCAATTTCAAATCACTTTCAGAATATTAAAATCAGGTTAAATGTTACCCTTCGAGAACGTTATAGGTTAATATAGATTCTATTGCAAATAATTTGTAATCGATACTTATTTATCAAATGTTTTAGAAAATTCTTGAGTATTTCATGAAAATCATTAATATTTTACTGAATTAAAATATAATCATCTAGTAAGTACTAAATTGCTCACCAAAGACTAGCGTAATAATTAAAAAGTTTCCATTGTTCTGTATTGCAATTGCAATTTTACTATGAAGATGCATTCAGAGTTGAATTTAATTTTAGCAAAACAGTTAACATGGATGTCTAAAAGGCTCTTAGCAAAAATTCCGGAAAGAGCGTGTTGACAGCTTATCTAAAATGGAAACTCTATTTAAATCTTACTTTACAGTTCTATTACAAGCTATAATTTCATTATTTCATTATAAAAATTAGTCGGAACGCTAGTACATAATATTAACTCAAGTTTAATTTGATGAATCAATTTTAAAGCATTTATATATTTCACTTAAAGAGAAAATTTAAAGCGATTTCATCTAAACTATTTTAAATTTGCATTCGCCTATTTTAATTTAATTTTTAAAAGAATCCCTTAAAAAAAATTCTGGTGTTAGACTACACATGACTTTTCATTGCGTATATAGATATATAAATAGTGCCTACAAATCATTAAATTATTTTATTTTGGAAATAATAATTGCAACAGTCAACCATACAAGTTACTGGACATGAGAAATATTGCTTAACTCCAGAGATTTTCTCTGATAATCTGCTTCTGCGCATTTTTTCAGAGAAACCGTTGAATTCACGTAAAAGGGAATCAACGGCTTAATAACTGTATACAATTTTAAAGCAATGTCAAAGCGGTTTTCGACAAAATCGCAAAAAACTTGAAAATCGTAGAATAATGTGGCACTTCTGGTCATTCAATTTTAACTAAGTTCTTGATTCCTCATGTGCGGGGACTAGATAACCTAGATATAATATTTTGTTTTTATATTATGTTTAGTTTTTGAGATATGTTGTTCACAATTATACTTCAAGTATTTCCAGTTACTCGATTTTCGAAAATTTATTACAGAAACTGAGTTGTTCATATAAATCAGTATTAAGTAACTAAGATATATATTAAGTTTTAAAAAATTATTAGAGCCGATTTCAAAACAATCGCGAAAAATGAAATTTCGGAAAATATCTGAAAATGACAGAAATAAGGTGCTATTTCCGGTATTTCGATTTTAACAAAATTGTTCATTTGGCACACAAAGGTAGTTATAACTTGAAATATAAATTTTCATTTGTCTAGGGCAATCAGCTTCATAGTTATTTTATCCATAGTTATTGGTAAAAAAAACTTTCGATGTAGATTTTATGAAAGGGCATTAAATGGCTACGAAAGATAGTAAATTATAAAAACTCCTTAGCGCTGATTTCGAGAAAATCGCCAAAATCTAAAAATTCTAAAAATATTATTTGGGCAGCAATTTGTCTTTGCCTCAACCATGGATTCACCAAATATATGTGGAAAATGATGCCTTCTATTATGTTGATTCCAACGTATAGAAGATTTTCAAATTAATTGCAAGACAATTCGTTTTTGGTCTACGTTGGATTCGCCAAATATAAGTATGCGGGAAATGCATTTTAGTCGACCGATTTCAATATATAAAGAATTTATATTCCATTTGTTTGAATTTTCCCCAGCTTGGTTTAATAAATACTTGCGGAGGGCGTTTGTACATTCGGATCTTGACTTCGGATTTTCTAAAATATGTATTTTTCGAATTCAACGTGAGTTGCTTATGTAGTACTTTTCGATGTTGCATGAGTGGTAACGCGAACAGCAACACAACATTCATGCACCGAACATTCCTTCGTTTAATGCACTCCGACATTCACTTGCAGCAACCAACCACACACTTGTTTATTTCCCCATTACTTTGAGTTCATCACCTTTCATCAAATTATTTAACTTCCTTGAAATATTTATTATGGTTATTAATTTAATTTTCACCTACCTGAAATAAATCAAAGTTCATAACTACAATACAATTATAAAACGTTAATTAAAATTAAATTATATTTATTTAAGGTAAAAGGAAATTATTCATGCATCATAGAATCAAGCATGGCTAGTTATATAAATGTAAATTATACAAAACGTTACAATATTGCTGTTACGTAACCCCCGATGTTTGCTTAAAATCTCCAGGTTGGGTACATTAGCTTGTTCAGTCAAATTGTATACATATATATACATATATATATATATATATATATATATATATATATATATATATATATA
>JAHWXV010053541.1:0-14369 GCA_024586415.1 Phrixothrix hirtus
AACAGACTTTTGATCTATTATCTCGTATTTATTATTAAAAACAAAGTGGCGCCCTTATTTACAACTATCTGCCTAATGTTTGAACACCTACTTATAATACCTGAATGATAGTTTAATTGAATTCGTCGCAATTGTAGAACTTATCCCAATCTCCTTGATAACTGGAGCAAACCAGATAATTCAGGGTAATTACTAATTTGAATAACCCCAGGGGCGCAGGTCTCATTTAGGGCCGTTATAAACTATTTGATTAAATTAGTTATGCAAATAAAGAATAATTTAGTAGAGGTAACAAGATCATTGAGAGTTATATTAAATTTTACATGCGAATGAAAGATATTTTAGTAAAATCTAACGTTAAATTTGAGTAACTAAGAACCAGTTGAACCATTTATAATTAAGATCTGCTTAAACTAAATATATCTTAATTGTCATGGAAACAATTGTAGAAATAATTAATTATGCAATTTAAGTGAAATTTAAGTCAAACTTAAATCTAAAAGAGTATTGGTGCAAGTCGCCCTAATAATCACAAGTCACACGCGCTAAATTAATATAAATTCAAATTAAAACGTATCAGTTAAAAATAATCCAATTGAAAGTTGAAAACGATCGGTAAAATACCACCGAAAGTCAAGAGATTTAATTTACATCAATTAGACAAGAAAATATTACTAATTAATTAATTAATATAAATATATCAAAAATTTAATTCTAAACCAACCGATTCGCTAATAACAATAAGTAGATGTCATCGACTAGAAAAGAAAGAAATTTAGAGTTAGGTTTATCAACGTTATAACTTAGATAAAACAGCAGTGTTGAACTCAATTTCACAAATCACGCAGAATCGAGAAATGCTTGACATGCTAGCTGTAAAAATCCACAAAAAGGGCGTTATCATTATATCACATGGATAAAATTCTGTTGAAGCTAAAAAAGACGGCAGAGTGAGCAAAAAAGGCAAACTATGTAACATTTCTTTAACTATTTTTAAATACACTATCCATTGTGTGATACATTTCAGTGTGGAATTCTTTGAGACAATTTTACTAAATGTTATGTACCAGGCAACCAAACAAGTTCGTGCGGTTTTAATGGTGAAATATAAAAATGTATGGCAAACTAAAAATACACTACTATTCATTAAACTAATTAACATCACACTCAATGATCTTTTGCCAATATGACATCAAGTTTGAATCAAAAAGTAGTGGTTCGTCGATACTTATGAGGCTAAACACTGTACAATCGAGACAAAAATCAGTAAAATGTGGACGCCACTGTTATCACGTCAAAACTGCAATCAGGCAATGTTTGCGAAACATCCTGTATATCACGATGTTAGTGGCCTACCTTAAAAGTGAAGACAGACATTCTAGTGATACTGCAGACACGGGAGTAAAATCTGAAAGAAATACACTGATGCTAAAAGTACTCACTTACTTATGAACGCTCCTGTATATCATTACTTACTTACTTATAAAATTGGGGTGAAGCCTCCTATTTATGCTTAATATTGATTAAAAGCTACCTTTATTTAGAAAAGTGTGAGAATACGATGATTCTTTTGACACGCCGTGTATATCAGTAAAAATTGAGCTAACTGAATTTTAAATTATTCGGTAAGTTTTATGATTACTTGAAGCAAATGCTTTACAATTTTTGTTAGTGACAATGGTGAAATGAGCACAAAACTTATTGAGCGCGCACTGTATGAGTATCACTTCAGGTGAACCTAAGTTGTCAGTAATAAAGAAAGAAAACAATAATTGGACACAAACACGTTATATAATATACTTTTAACGTACACACATTTATACATAAACGGCTAATTTGCAAAAATAAAATATATGTTTACCTAAGGTAGAAACACACATAACCGGGACGTGCCCGGACCGGAGCAGTGCCGTCACTCGTTGGAAAAATTCCATCATTGAATTAAATGGGACCGAGAAACGACCTTGCGACGGCACTTCTTCTGCCCGGGCACGCCCCGGTTATGTGTGTTTCTACCTTAATACACACGCGATTAAAAGGAAAACCAAAATACGTTTCCAGGTAACAGTGAAATCTGTAACATTCAAAAAACGCATCTAATTTGCATTCTCGGCACTTGTATAAACTAACACAGGTTAAACATTAATCATTAAACGGGTACCCAACTACCAAAAGTTTCATTAAACAATTTAAGTTACTATAATACATTTATAAAATTTACAGAAAATTAGTTAGCAACAATTTATACGTATATGAATAACTTAATAATCAAAAATGTTTATTTAACCAGAAACTATTAAAAGGTCAATCCATTCGTTTAAATCCTTTCAAAATGAACGGAAGCAACGATGCCTCTTTTATTACGTTAAGTAAATTTGCAAGCTAAAACGGTCTTGTAGTCTTTGATAAATTACTTTAAATATCAAATGGTGCAGGATCCCCTCTTTTGTACAAACAAAAATATGCGCAGACCACTTACTATTTTGAATGAATCTATCATTGTTTAAACTTAAGAAAAAGCGGCTCTTGTGTCCTAATTACATCAAGACCCCTCTCGGGTGGAACTAACGGAACGGTACCTATCTAAATCTTGTCAAATTTCGAATCCCACATTAATTCTGGAAACCCCAACTTCGACACCAATGACCTAGTGGTTTAATAACTTTGGCAAAGACAGCTTCAAAATCTAAAAGTTAAAGATACAAGGCACTACTCACTTTCTCTCTGCAAACTATGTCGCTTAAAAACGAATAATCATCTAACTTTTCATTTTTCCCCCTGAGAATCTTAAAATTGCAAATTTCTCAACCTTCGCGTTAGCGTTCGATATCTTGGAATTTTTTGTAATTATCTTGATGCACAAATAATTTTCAAACAAGATTCTCGCATTCTCATACACATTCCTTATTTAAGATTCTGCTTGTATGGTTTTCGCATGGATATGTAACTACACGCATCACCTTGTCGCTTGTTTCAGTGGTACTACATTGTTTATTCAGGCCTAAATGCTGAAAGCATCGTCTGTGGGAATACAAAATAATTGACTTCTTTCTAATATGACGAATTTTTGATATGTGTTTTTGCAATGAACAATTTTATATATAATACGAGGTGGATCTAAATAGTTTTTGATTTTAACCTATTTATTTCTTAGGAACATGATTTCTTACTGAATTTAAAAGGAATTGTACTCTAATTGAGTTTGCTAAATACGTAACGTATACAATTATGCATCATTAATGCATTAATATTACTTAAAGGTTTACAAAACGCAGCAAGGACTGACACTGTATTTGAGGGGTTAAGTGGTAGAGCAAGGTGTTAAGTCGTAGAGCAGCATCGCTTGTACATGAAGCTGAACTTCGCCCCTTTTTGATTAATTTCATAAATTGTAATCAATTAATGTTCATACTTAATTTAAATAAAGGCATTTATTATTATTATTACAACTACATCAACTCGGCTGTTGAATATCCCATGCTTCATACAGTTGTCAAGAGGTAGGACAATGTGGTAATCACTTGTTGTTTTTGGATTAGTATTGCTTGTACTTGCTGAATCTGTTTATAATAAAACATAGTAGTGATGGTTTGACCCATGCCCAAAAACTCATAATGCACAATTCCGACTGCTGTCCTCTATAGCACAATAACGTCTTTTTTGAGTGCAAAGAAACCAATGATATGAACGTTTACAGTTAGAGTACTGCAACCACTTTTCATCGCAAATTAACAGCGGATTAAGAAAAGATTAATTTTCTTTGCGTAAACGTCTGCCGAACAAATGGTAAAAAGATTTAATTTATCATTCAACAATTCACGTGGGACCTATTCGCTTACCTTTTATGTTTTCCTAGCCGGGTGAAGGTATAAAAGAATAGCTTCACCGTTCATATCGAACGTTTGTACAAGCACGTTGTATTGGAATTCTCCATAACGTTTGGAATATCCTCGTTGTTAATTATCTTTGGTCTTCCAAAGGATGCTGTCACTCAAAATGAAATTTGCCGAAGAAATTTTCTGTGCCGATCGATCGCTTTTCGTTTCGCCTCGGCTAAACATTTTCGAATTAAAGTTTTAACTGTTGCTATATTAAATTTTTTTAAGCTTGTTTTACGTTAGACTTTTTTTGGTCTAAAATGAGTCTAGAAATAAGCCAGGAGAAAAAATTGTCCGGTATGAAGCAACTAATTGCATTCAAGTTGCACTCTATTTTCAGTCCAAAAAATATACGCCTGGACCTATTTTTGCAAGCAAGTTTTTGGCTAGACATGTGTATATGCAGTATATTCCAGTGTTGCTAACATCACAATGACAATAAAAAACATAACCTAATTTGACATTAGTATATTCGTTTTTTAAAAGCTTCTAAATCATTTTCCATAAATGAACACATTCCCACATGAAGATTATCTCTTCGGCGTACCCAATTCTGATTGTAAATCCGTTTTGCTTCCAGTTTGCAATAAAGAGGGCACATTTGTTTAATACGCCGTAAAATTTTATTTTGATTTTGTCATTATGCACGAAATAGTTACTGAAGTACCTTTATTAAATTTGTTAATCTCACTAAATTTTCCGAACAAAGAAATCTGATTTGTTTCTCGTAAGTTGGCAATAGCAACTGTGCGAAGCACGTACAACCATTTGTTACTTTATTCGAGCAAATGTAAAACAGTTTGCTTCAAAAATTGCTGGAAATAGACTAGCCTGATTTAGATCAAAGAAAGACTAATGTAAAACAAGCTTTAGAATAGGAATTAAGCAATTGTCGTAAATTTGTATGCATCAAATTAAGATGTAAATGAATGTAACAAAAAAGTTATACCCAGTTTGAGTAAATATCGAATCTCTAAACATTAAACAAGTTTTAATTATTTATTTAAATAAGTTATTATAGTATGAATCATTTAAGCCAAACCAATTGTATTTTAATTTTTAATTAATTCCATTACATGTTTCGATTTTGTCAGAAAATCATCATCAGAGAAAGAACTAATTTTATAAATATAGAATATTTTATATTTTATATTTATAAAATTAGTTCTCTCTCTGATGATGATTTTCTGATAAAATCGAAACATGTAATGGAATTAATTAAAAATTAAAATACAATTGGTTTGGCTTAAATGATTCATAATATAATAACTTATTCAACCAATTTTTAAAATGGATGAATTTTATAATTTATTTAAATAAATAGTAAGTGACAAAATGGCAAACTACATTTTGTATTGGAGGTATTGAAATCCGAATTGGTAACATGCCCACAAAGGAGATTAATATAAAATACGATTTTACCAATTAGGTCCTAATTATTTATTTAATTAAGTAGTTCAAAATACATAGTTTCATGTTAAAAATTTTATTTTTCGTCGAGCCTGCTAAAACTGGTAAGTTGATATTATTGGGACATGTTTATATTTTTCAGGTAGAAACTCAGATATTTTGAACTTACCCTTCACTTAAGTCCTCATGCTAAGTGTCAAAAAGCGGTCGTTCCTTTCGTTTGTTCGCTTAGGTTGACTTCTTCACTGTTTGATCGTGTACTTAGAAATTGGTCAAAAATTTTCTGATTGTGTGATAAAATTTAAACGCTTAGTAACTTTTCTGTAATAATGCTTTATATAAACCCAACTTCTTTCTGTACCACCTAATTTTAATCAACTACAACAAAAGATCGATACTAAGGGTGCTCCTACGCAAGTGACGTGTCAGTCGGTGTTACAGGAAAATTATAGCATAAGATGTAAATGTAACTAAATTGCCTCAATCCTATTTTCTAACAAATAAACATATATTCTTTTAAATCTTTAAATCATTTTAATTTATTTATAGTAAATATTGTGTATTTAAGAATAAACATTCAGAATTAACTTTACAAGTTGATTGAAACTCGGTTTTAGCAAACTTCCGGTACCGTTGATGTAATTAATTCCATATTTTAGTCAATAACAAAATTGTTGCGGCCTTTATCATGCGTAGCGTATTTGAAACTTTGCCAGAAGCACGAAATAATTCAACGCAACTCGCTAATTTCTCCAAACTTCAAGCAATGGTCACTTATTCAAAATTTCTGATCTTATTTTTTTATTCGTTATAGGGTCAGCTCGATCAAGCACTATTACTTATAGGTATATTTTATATTAATCATGAGAAACAGTTGATATTAAACTTTTATACATTGAAAATTATATAATTTCCAGCCAAATTCTAGCAGTTAGATTAAAGTCTGCACACGTCCCTTAGGACCAATTTCATAAATAAATTTAAAACCACTTTAAAGTTGATTTTAACATCTATGTATATGTATACAGTTATTATGGGAGTAAAAATAATTTAAAAGGAGTGTTGAGTTTATTATAAAATTGACCCTTAATGCCAAATATTATTCGAAATGTGGCAATAATTTTTAAGACATTATTTTTAACTTCTTTAAGAATAAAATGTTCTATGAAAATAGCTTCTAATTTAATATATTTTCGCTTCAAAATAAATTCATAAAGAAATATTCACTTTCTGTGGATGACAGTGGTAACTTCCTATAATGTAAGTTTCCGTTAAACTATAATGGAACGGAACGCTCTTTGCGCCCCAAAAGGTTGTCTAAAATGGCGCTTGCCCTGAATTAGCTAACAGCTCCAGCCGCCGCAGTGGAGAAATGGAGGGTTCTACGTTGACGATGATAGTAATTAGGCTAAAATTCAGGAACGGCTTGCAAGAGGCAAAAATGGCGAAAAAGGTGTAATTTTTGGGCGCCACCTTACCTAAATATCTTAGCGATTAGATTTTTCTAGAAATGGGCCGGAAATAATCTTATTTCACTAGTTAATTACTAGTTAATTTCTTAGAATAAGCTACTGACTAGATGCTTCTAATGCAGTTTGGGTTAGACTCATAATTTATAAATGTTTTTCTTACTATGTCTAACGTTTCCCTGTAAGAAAATGGAGGTTGTAATGTGCCTATACTCCTCATCCCGTTTACCGTTTGTTAAATAATTATTTAAGTAATTTTTAAGGACAAACTTGATGTTGAATTAGGACATAGTCACATTAATTGTACATATTTAAATTATTTAAAAACATTTCGTTAATTCAATGCTAATAGAACATCCTGTATATATATTTCATTTAATTATTACATATATAATTACTGAGATTTAACCAATTATTATGTTTATTTATTTATTTAATTTTTACTTTGTAATACACGCTGTATTTATTTCAATTAAGATAAGGCATACTTTAATGTTTCTTGTATAAAATAGTCTAGGAGTTCACGATTCTTGACCTAAGTCACAAAACATCAATTATGTGGGTCAAGGCATTTGAACCATGCGTATAGAGAATACGAGTGTTCCGAGACTGATTAGATAACCGTATGTAGTTTTAGCCTTTTATGGAAAATTTCACATAATATTAATTAATTTAAGTGTTTTAATCCAATTAGCACGTAGTTTATTTATTTAAGAATTGATTTGTATTTATATTTACTATATTGTGTATAATTTTGGTCCAGTTATTCAAAGTAGTTTAGACTATAATACTCTTTTTGTTAATTACTTTTTAACAGAAACAATTCCATTAATATTTGTTACTACTGTTTCAAGGGCATAAAAATTCACATCCAATGCTGTATTAATTATATTTTAACATCGTTAATTAAGCTAAATTTTTAACTAGAAAGTTGTTTCTCCTTGAATTCACCGATAATCATTTGATTTAGAAGCCGCCGCGTGAAGACCAATTTTTCAGAGACGACTTGTTCGCCATAGTTGTCTGAGTTACTCCTCGAGATATTTAAGACATAATTCACCCCAAATTTAGAAAGGTGCATTATTTGTATTTGCGTTGCGTAAATTTTAATATTTTTAGACTTGCAAAATTGGTAACATTAAAGTTACTTTTCATAAACAAAATTAATAGAAAACGAAACAATAGTATTTAAATACAAGCTGCCTTTTCCCAAAGATTATAAGGAAGAAGCGCTCTGTTGCCACGTTTAACGTGAAGACCACACAGATCGCTAGCCCGTACATTTCATTTTGGATTAAGCAAAAAGATTCTATACTGTTTGGCTACGAATTACATACGTTCAGACACTCACCGTATTGTTGAAAAACCTTACGTCCTATATCCGTAACGAACTTGAGAGGATATCCCTTCGATACAGCCTCTTGTTCCACTCAGTGTTGCAGCCCACGTGGTTGCCGCCGCTTCACCTTCTAAATAAATCTTAATCAAGGGTACATAATCCAACACCAAACGATAATTACTTAACTTAAAATACACACGCGAAAACAACTTGGTAAATATAACTGCCATAACCATCTTGATGGTCATTTGAATGAATAATAAAATGAACGTGCACCAGAACTCCGCCTAGTATCCACGATTTGAAGAGAAACAACCGCTAACCGTTTTTAAAAGGTTTATACCAAAACTTTAATTGAAATGTTGTAGACTTCACTTTATTGTTTTAAATAAAGACTTTTTATTGAAGGTATAATTATGCAAATATATATTAAACAATTATTTATTGCAGAAGTAATATAACTGCATTTAATGAAAATACAGGATAAAATAAAATATAAAGTGCAGCACAATTCAAATAGCAAGTATGCAAATATTCTGAGTTTAAAAATTAATTACAAACAGCGCTAATTTACAATAAAGTACATTCAGAGTGCTTTAAAGCTAAATGCTATTAAACAAACAGTTTAAAAGTGTACACCGAGCTCTATAAGTGAAAGAAAAGTACAATAAGCTTACGAATTATAACTAAATTAAAATCCAGAGCATTAATTGAGTTAATTGAAAGAAATTCATGACACAAAATGTATATACAGAGTGCAACAACATTAAAATTGTAAATAACCTTAAACTAGTACAATTCATAAGCCTCAATTCACACTGAGAAGCTGCCGTGTAAATAGTTTTAATTTGTACATATCTTAGGTAAGCTTTAGTAAGTTTCCGCAGCATCCGAAGAACAGTTCTGGACCCCCACTTCGACTGAAAGCTAACTATCAGCATTAGTAATACTGTTCAAGCCCCAGTTGAGCACATTACAAGGTTTATAACAGTAAAGTAATAAAAACGTCTGCACTAAATGCTTCACTTATAATAACACAAAGAAAAATAATATGATACAGAAAATTAAAGAATATTTGAACATTTGTTTACCTAAAACTAAAATAATTTGCAAAAATAGGGGACCCCTTTTTAATTTCTATATTTACTCTAAAATTAATGACAAGAACTGGCCCGGCTACTCGTAGCTTCAAATGAATTTAAATATTTCAACTAAATATACATTTACATACTTTATTTAATTACTTAAAGTTGCTTTGACTTTTACGTAAGCCTGACGACGATACATGGTTGGCGACTTGAGGTTCTACCAACACCTTTTCCGGGAAACATCGGACTAGTCCGATGTTTCCCGGAAAAGGTATTGGTAGAACCTCAAGTCGCCAACCATGTAAATATACATTTGTTCATTAATTATATTTAACACCAACGTGAATAAAATTGTCTGTGCGTTACGGAATGGAAGTAAGTTTTTCCAGTGGACATAAATCCGTGAAAAAAGGGTTGGTTCTCGGATTCCCTGGAGGAATTCTGTGAATTCAAAAAAATTGAAGAGTGTCACTTATTTGATGATCTCTCTGCGGCTTCAAAGAGAAAGTGCGGCTTTTGTTTGCTGATTTTATTGTACCTGTACGTACTGCCTCGTCGGATACTAGCCTTCGCTAACGAATCTGACAGGTGATTGACGCTGACTTCAAACACAATTCGCCTTTAGCGATAGTAGGTCGAATTCTCAGAAATTCGGCCTCCAATACATAACCATATAAAAGGGTAACTCGTTGCTGGTTTCCTCAAACTTATTCTAGGCACACACACAGAAGAATGCGATTGATTTGCGTAACGTTCGTGACTCTACTGCTTGTTAATCTGTTTTCTCTTTGAAATTGCAGGGAGAAGGGGATCGGTAGTTAACATTGATTTTTAGAAGAATGAATGTTCTCACGGGAAAGCTGATGTATTTTTTTAAGAAAAAGCCCCTATGTTTTACATAACGTGAATTGGGATTTTTGAATATTGATAAATGTTGCTAATAATGGATTTGCAAAATTTAAAGAATTACGTCTGTAATTTTGACATAAAAATGGTACTGATAATTCACCAATAAGGTTTTACTATTAACTCACTTAAATATATACCTATATATATATATACCAGGTGTTTTCGAAATGAATGCCAAATGTTGCAAGAAATTCAGGGGCGCTTACAAAACATTAAGATTCTGCCAGGTTTTGCGTAATCTACATAAATCTTTAAAACGTAATTCGTAAATGAGCTAAATGAAAAGAATTTTGTTGTAAAGTCAAATTCTAAGAACACGTTCTTAGAACGTGTGAAATATTTTAATCTAGCGAACTATCCAAATAAACGGATAACCCTGAACCTTTGCTTCGTTTTAGTTCCTAACTTCATACAGAAAGGCGATATTGCATTCCGTGGTTTAAATTTGATTCCTATTTGACAGATCTTCATATATTAAGCTACCAGGATCCCAAAAATGTAAAAATAGATAATTTACGTAAAAAGAAACAAGAATTTTTTAATTGCGCGCATTGTAGTGTATCGATTTGGTTAAATGTTTCCTTTTTAAGTAGATACTACTGCCAGTGAAGTATGCAGCAAGTTTCAGATCTATGCGATCTTCAGTTTCTTTTTGGTAAGCCGTGAAGTATGACGTTCTTAAGAGCATACTGCGATCTTTATATGTGGCGACATGTCGGAGCAAACAATCTGTTTAAAATTTTGTGTTAAAGCAGAATTATAATGGTGGTAAAAGGTCTGGTATCACCCATGGTTTTTATGATTTTCAATCAAAATGTGTCAAATCGATTCAAATTAATGCGGAATTGTGTTGACAGATTAATAGTTACGTGTGTAGTTATCTAATTAGAATGTTTAGACACCATTTTCTTGATTAGTTCTTGTAATCCAACTAATTACCCATTTTTCTTAATAATGTGCTTAAAATTAAGAAATAATGTACCCTATTAAAAACCATTTATGGGAATATTATGGCAGATTTCTACCTTTTATCAAGTATATAAATAGCTCGCAATCCTAAATAGAGTATTTGAGTGATTTCTATTGCTAAGATGCCATCGACAATGCGCCAGAACAAATTTTCAGAAGAAGTGCGGTATGCCATCACATTTCACCACAAAGAGGGAAGATCGTTCCGTGAAATAGCTGCCAAAGAGAAAATTTTGGTTACATTTTAGCTTAATCAGTAATTTGCAACCAATAATTTGATTCTATGAAAGCTAATATACTGGGCACCATCTTTTATGCTTAATTTCTTTTGATTATGTATATTTAATACCTATGTCAATAATTGTCGTCAAAGCCATTAAGGTTTGTTCTCTAATGGGATTTTTAAATCCACCTTTAATTTAGTTTTTGTAAGTATACACAAAGCGCGATTGCTTTGACTAATGTAAGAATTATTGTTCTAATTTTATTTAGAGGATAGTTATTTATTTCCGAATTTAAATCCCATTTATGTACCAGTGTAAGTTGTGAATTTAAATAATATATTGTGTTTTGTGCTTAACTAATCCTTTTATTTATTTTAAACATCATTTATTGCTTAACATTATCAACTAGTCAGTGTGCGCCTGGCAAATTTAATTTTGGTTCAGTATTTGTTATTTTATAAAGTGTATGAGAAAGCATTTTTTTCAAATAAAATTTAAAACGTTAATTACAGTCTAAATTGCCTTCAGCATTTTTAAAATAATTCATGACAAGTGCAACTCATTTTAATTGTTGTGCGAAGTTGATTCAACTTGAAATTATCAATGAAAATTCATTTCAATTTTGATATACAGGATGAATAAATAATCTCGATTTATCTTTTGGTTAATAATCATTAGATAAAGATCTAGTTCAGTTGTTCACAGGAAAGGGGGCTGCACTCCTGATTTTATAATAACGTTTCGCACTTCGCCTCATACAGAGCGATCTTAAACAAGTGAGCACTTTTTACATTAGCACATTTCTTTTTTAGTCTTAATCCAGTATCTGCAGTACTACTAGAGTGTCTGTCGCCACTTTTAAGGTAGGTCACTATCATCGTGATACACAGGGTGTTTCGCAAACATCTTGAGAATAGTAGCGCCCACTTTTTACTGATTTTGACTTTATTCTACAGTGTTTAGCCTCGCAAGTACCATCAAAATACACCTCGCTCTACTGCAGCTTTGCCGGCCGTAGTTAAACATCGTGATTTCTACTACATGAGTTATTGTCAATTTAGCGTGCGCTGCACGCGTCCTTGATGAAACTCGACTTATGCTAATTTTCACTTGTTGGCCCTTTTAAGCAACGAATAGCAGAATCCACGTCCTTTCAGTAAATGTTATAGAATTTGCTGTTACCTACAGACTTTACTTGATACCGTAGAGTTAATTAAGTCCCATCCGTTTGGAGATAAAAATTAAAAAATGTCGTTTATTGTAAAAGTGAGAGAGCGAAACAATCTTATAATATATTAAATGCAACATTGTTATGAACTTTGGCTGATTAGCTCCCAAATTTTCTGTTTAATATTAGCAACGGATAAAATTAGATATTGCTATCGTGGCAGTTAAAAGGGTACACGATTGATTGCTTTCATACAAAATTAGGACGACCAAGAACCGAAGTAAATTATTTGTAATTAATAAACAAGAAAACTTACAGTGAGAAATGGAACAAAACAGGTACATTGATTACCAAGATGAATTTGATAGGATAAATTTCAACTGCCGGCAAAACGTGTTTAATTAAAATAGCTATGAGCCGATAATGAATTGAGGTTGGGAGAATACTAATTATGCCTTCGAATACTTTGAAATGCATGATTGTTTTATTTGGGTAATTTTGATAGGATAGATACTAAATTGATTTAATAAATAGCTTCATACATATTTTTAAATACGATCCAAATTGTCGTTCTTATTTTTTGAAATGCTGACGTTGGAATTATTGTTAAACCTTGTGGAATCTTTTGTACTGAGTATTGTTTGTAGAGACGCTACTTTGTTTTTTATGATATTTTTGCATTCTTCAAATTCAACTGCTTGGAACGCTTCCGCGTTAGCTAAATTTATTTTCTCTTGTAACACAGTACACTTTTATACAGGGCGTAAGTAAACTAAGTTTTCTTTAAAGGTGTTAGGGACGACTCGTTGAAAAAATAGTCCCAGAATATCTTTTTCTATTTCAGGTTATTTATAACTTAACAGTTCTAAATCATCAATGTTAGTACATACTAGATTTATTTTTGCGTGTTAAAAAATATTCCTTTAAGTCATTGACATCGCACAATGTATGTTTTTTATGTTTTACAGATTTTAGTTCTATGGTTGGTTGTAAAAATAATTGAAATAATATAAATTTGTCTGCTTTGGTATTAACTATTCGAAGACATCTCGTATATATTACCATTTATGATCACTAACTTATTATGATTTAAATTTAATAATAATGGCTTTTCAAATTTTATTGAAATAAGAGTTCCAAAATAGTTTAGACACCTTTAATTATTTTACATTGATAATAAAAAATCGCTTCATTTGAAATAAAATGTGTTCCATGATTCAAAGGAATGTGCGGTTTCAAACGAAAAAGATTAAGAATTTTAATTTTTACTTTACAAAAATATAAGAATATAAAATTCGCTTCTCAACTGGGGTTCGATCTCAGGATCTTTATCTTACCACGATAACGCTCTACAATCTGAGTTATGCAGAAATTCGAACTCTAGTCGAAGAGCGAATATGTAACAGAAATATTTCTCTTGACCAGTAGAGGAACGAATTGTTCTAATTTGGTTCTCTAAAAATACATATCACTCACCTGTATATTCTTATATCTTAAAGTAAAAGTTAAAATGCTGAATTATATTCCACAATTTGTTTTCACTAAAAATGTAAAACATCAGACGCTGTCTGAAACGCGGGCTCGCCATTGGCCAAGAGAAAAGTGTCTGTCACACGTTATGATTATATATATTTAGAAGGATTCGTTGTTTAACTGGTGATCGAGTTCCTGTCTGGCTCAGATGCTAGACTGTTCTCCCAGTAAGCCTAAAGCCCTGGTGTAACATTTCCAGCGAAATATGTTAATGTGAAAAAGCGACGCAAAATCCGATTTTCGACAAATATGTGCGTCTTACGTTTCCGCGAAAATACCAGAAGATTAAACTGATAAGGCAATTTAAAGAGACAATAAGAAGTGAACCGGCAGTGAGTGACCGCGAATTAATTTAAAATAAATATTGTTCAGTAACCTGCAT
>JAHWXV010053594.1:0-10527 GCA_024586415.1 Phrixothrix hirtus
GCAACTGTTCATGGTGAAATAATTACAGACATTGAGATCGGTTGTAGGAAGTTAACGCATCGCGTGCTAGTAGCTGATATTGAGGAACCTGTTATATTGGGTATTGATGTAATGTCCGAGTTTGGCTTCGCCTTAGACTTGAAGAACCACATCATACACGTTGATGATGAAGAGATACCCATGAATCAACGGGATGACCATGTAATAAAAATAATCCTAGCAGAAGAAGTGATATTACCGCCAAGCACTGAAACAATAGTAATGGGCCAACCAGATGGAGACTTACGGGTAGGATGTGTAGCAATTTTAGAAACCAGGTAGTGGTAGTGGAATTTTAGCTGGAAGAGCTTTGATCAAGACCAAGGAAATAACGCTTGTTTGCTTAATGAATGTCAATATCTTCAAAATAACTCTAAAGAAGGGTACTGAATTATGATCATGCACACCTATCTCATCTGTGGTACCTTGCATAAAAGCCAGTGAGAAGGTTTTGCCCGTAAAGAATTTATCTGAACTGCATGCGACACTTGAATCCTTAGATAACGGGTTATCCCCTGAGCAAAAGGCCAAAGCATGTCAGTTGATCCAACAATATGCCGATATATTTGCTACGGACGACTGTTTGAAAGGAAGAACAAATGTTGTGACACACAAAATAAATACCGGTGATGGCCAAACAATACGTCAACGACCAAGGAGGCTGCCTTTATCTAAATAAGGCGAAGCTTAACAGATAATCAAGGACATGACCCGCGAAGGGATAATAGAGCTATCCACTAGTCCTTGGCCACCGCCAGTTGTACTGGTTAAAAAGAAAGATGGTAGCACCAGCTTCTGTGTGGATTACCATCGTTTAAACAATGTGAACAAAACGGACAGCTATCCTCTATCCAGAATTGACGATACTTTAGACACGCTTTCCGGCTCCAAATGGTTTTCAACTCTAGACATGAAAAGTGGTTATTGGCAACTCGGAATGGAAGCTGAACATCGGGAAAAGACAGCATCCTCTGTTGGATCTGGTCTCTGGCAGTTCACTGTGATGCCTTTTGGCTTATCCAATGCACCGGAGACGTTTGCAAGGCTAATGGAATTGATCCTTAGAGGGTTGTCTTGGAAAACATGTCTAGTATACTTGGACGATGTCATAGTAATTGAAAAGACCTTCGACCAACGCCTGAAAAATCTCGAAGAGGTGTTTCAAAGACTACGAAGTGTACGTCTACAACTTAGTCCGAAAACGTGCAACTTGTTTCAAAACAAAGTGAAAGACTTGAGTGATGTAGTCTCTGAAAAAGGTGTGGTAGCAGATCCAGATAAAATTAAGTCCGTACGGGAATGGCCGAAAGATAAATATGAATTAAGCAGCTTCTTGGGTTTATGCACTTACTGTCGGTGATTTGTACGTGGATTTACAGACATCGCAAAACCACTTAAAAAACTTACAGAAGAAGACCAGCCATATTTATGGAGAAACAGCTGCCAGGAGTCATTTGAAACACTTAAGCAAACATTGATAACAGCACCTATACTCAATTAGCCTAGAATAGAGGGAAACTTTGTCTTAGATACCGATGCTAGTCACGGCGGCATTGGTGCAGTGCTATCGCAAATTCAAGACGGATAAGAACGAGTAATTGGGTAGTTTAGCAAAGTGTTGTCCAAACCTAAGAGGAACTATTGTGTTACGTGCAAAGGATTGCTAGGGATGATAAAGGCCGTTGAACACTTTTATAAATACCTTTATGGATGAAATTTCTTATTGAAAACTAATCACGCAGCATTGAAATGGGCCCAGCAGTTTAAGAATCCAGAAGGCCAAATAGCAAGATAGATTGAACGGCTACAAGGATACCATTTGAAGTTGAAGATCGTGCCGGATAAATTCATAGAAATGCTGACGCTTTATCAAGACGGTCTTGCACAGAAGGTTGCAAGCATTGTACTCGGTTGGAGTCAAAAGTTTAAGATCCTCTTGTCAACTGCACTACTGTAAATAACGACGACTATAACTCAGATAATGTTAAACAAGATCAAGAAAACGAACCAGATCTGAAGGTGCTATTAAAATGGAAGAATCAAGGGCGTAGACCAGGTTGGGAGGAAGTTGCGTTATTTAATCCCATTGTTAAAGCGTATTGATCTCAATGGGATTCCTTGTAAGTTCAGGACGGCCTTTTGAATAGAGCCCTGGAAAGTGATGATGGAAGTAAAACACGAATTCAGTTGGTGGTTCCGAAGAACATAGTATCGGAAATTCTACGACAGCTACGTGATGGTCCATCAGGAGGGCATATGGGGTAAAGAAAACTCTGGAAAGGATCCGTGGAAGATATTATTGGATGAACTTCAAGGATGATGTTAAGGAAAATGTTATAGAAAATGTGTAATATTTGCATTGAGAAACGGTCCATTGGGTAGGCGAAAAGCACCGATGCGGAAATATAATGTGGCTAATCTATTTGAAAGAGTAGCCATCGATATACTGGACCATTCCCAGAAACTGAAGTGGAAAATAAATACACCTTGGTTGCAATGGACTGTTTTAGTAAATAAAGCGAAGCAGATTCTCTATCTAATCAAGAGGCAGTTACAATGGCCGAGATCTTGGTAAAAGAATTGTTTAGCCGTTTTGGGATTCCTTTGGAAATACACTCAGACCAAGGAAGAGATTTTGAGTCAGCCTTGTTTCAAAGTCTCTGCCAACTGTTAAAAATACGCAAAACCAGAACAAATGCTCTTCACCCGCAGTTAGATTGAATGGTAGAACGCATGAATCGAACAATGGAAAAATATTTGTCACAAGTTATCTCAGGCCATCAAAGAGATTGGGACTAGTACTTGCATGTATTCCTGATGGAATATCGATCAGCTGTACACGAAACGACAGTAAAATAAGACTACCGTGTAATTTGAAGTTTGGTAGTAAGCCTGGAGAGGAGGAGGTCGGTGGAGATGCGTATGCTGAAAGCCTATGAAAGAAATTAAATTCCATTCATGGAAGAGTCCGTAATAACATCCAGATTGCCAGCGATCGAATGAAAGTCCAATATGATGTAAGTTCCAAAACGGGAGTATTTCAACCCAATGATCAGGTCTGGTTGTACTAACCTCAGCGACGACAAGGTCTATCTTCCAAATTGCAAAGGTCTTGGGAAGGTCCGTATAAAGTGGTAAAAAGGATCAAGGGTGTAATCTACCGAATTATGAAATTGCACAGAGGAAAGCCCAAAGTGGTTCACATGAATCGGTTTTCTCCATACGCCGGGAGGAATGCAGAACTGGGCCAGCAAGAATGTGTGCAAAGGGCGAACCATTTCGCAGTGGAAGAACTAGGAGTCAAAAACGGTGAACAATCATTTACTGATTTTATGACAACGTATGCTAGACTTGGGGTTACCACTGAGGAGTACAGAAATCTGTTTGATGTACCAAAGGAGTACCCCTTGGCTCACTGTGTCGCTAAGGACGTCCGACTGTCCCGTGACATCGCCGTTGAGTTTAAGAAGAGGTATTATGGCGTAGAAGAAATAGTGCAACAAGAGCCAGAAATTGGAAAGGCATGTCACCTACTACGCCGTCACCGCCAAGGTATGCGAAGTATTTACTACCTTGTGACGAAATCATTATCTCATCAAAAGCCACGTTATGAAGACTTGTGGAAGGCGTTATTATGGGATTTAAAGAAACATATTCGTGCCGGCGCCAGTAGAAAGTTAGCGGTACCAAAGCTCGGCTGTAACCTAGACCAGCTTAATTGGCGCGTGCTACGTAACATATTGGAAGTAGTGTTTCGTGGCACTGGTGTCAAGATCTTGGCGTGTAGTTGGAATCCAAAAGCAATTCCACCAGCGACAAAATCTGTGGACTGCCATTTCTTCAACGAATGGGGCTGCAAGTATGGATCGCATTGCAGATTCCGACATTCGCCTACGAAAATAGAACCATCGCAAATGCAAAGTCCAAGACCACTGTTACAGGACGTAACATTCTTAAGGAGTGGGCAGTGTAACGATAATTAGAAACAATGGAAATCTAATGGAAGTGGCTAGAAATTTGTAGCACCATTTAGAATAAAATAGATGATGTAATCCTAGGTGACTCATTGCGGTAATTAATATCTCTCAATTCAATTAGGTCAGCAATGAGTCATAGCATTGTAATTTATTGTTGCGACTAATTTCTTATTCTAGATTGATCCATCATATTCTAACATTTATATTTTCTATATAAATAGTAAATTGAATTCCCTTAGTTAGTTTTTGTTAGAATCTTGTACTGTTTACTACTGATATAAATTTACATAAATAGAAATAAACGTTTGTTGAAAGTACATTGTAAAATAAATATTTAAATAAATTAGTGTATATAGTTACTTGTAATTTTAGTGAATATAAATAAAAATTGTAAAGCAATTAACTAGTTTCGTTGCAATATATTTGATGAAGTATCAGAAGTGGATGTTGCTTTAAAATATGGATATAAATTATATGAAAACATGTCGCTTATTACCATATTGGGATTTGCTGATGACATAGTCCTTATTTGTAAAAATAAAGAAGCTGCGTCGCATTTGCTTGATGTAGTCTATTCTAGAATCACAGAAATAGGATAGACTTTGAATACAAACAAGTCAACAAGTATTATAATTGAGAATGGTGTACTAATTTATGATAATATATGTATTTCATCTAGTGATTTTATAAGATCTATTAAAGAACAAGAAACGGTTACATATCGTGGTGTAACAATTAATAATAAATACTGCTTGATAAAATATCTATCATAAAAAAACTTAGTGCACAATTTAAAACTTTAAGTAATTCTCAAGTTCTCCAATGCGATCAAAAGTTACAAATTTAAATCAGTATATTTTACCATCCTTAATATATCCTTTACAAACAGCTTCATTAAATAAAATCTCCAAAACGGTTTTGGAAGATTTCATTAAATTAATACGTAGCGCAGTTCGAGAAATTTTGGAACTGCCAGGAGACACGCCTAATGCTTTCTTGTACGATGGAAAATCAGCGAAAGGACTTAGAATTTTTAATTGTTTATGGGAGACATTTATTCAGCAATATAGTAAGTTTATATTTCTAAAAAATTATTTTCAAAAGATGTTTGGCAATTTTAATGAGGAAAAGAAACTTTGTCTGGATATGTTGAAAATTACCGATGTCGAAATTGGAGCAATAAAACAAACCCAAGACATAAGTAAAAGATTGCGAACTATTTTCCACAACAAATCGTTTATTGAATGGTGTAGCCATCAAGAAAAAGGACGTGGTGTAGTATTGTATGATTAAGTTAAAACAGCAAATAGTTGTATATATAAAAGGCAAAGTTTAACAAATTCAGAATGGAGGGACTGTATGAAAATGCTATGCAATGTATCAGCCGTGCGTAGTGTTCCAGGATGTAGTCGTAATACAACCCGCTGCAGACATTGCAGTGAGAGAGAAACTCTTGCCCATGTATTAGGCTACTGTAGTTTTGGAGAAAAATTACAAATCACAAGGCACAATAAAGAAATATTTGGAGTATCTGAAACGGGCAGTACCAGAAGAATTGATATAATAGTCATAGAAGGTACTAGAGTGAGTTCTTATATAATAGATCCAACTATTAGATTTGAAAGCCATTGTAACCAATCAGACGAAGTACATCAAGAAAAATGTGAAATGTATGAACCTACTATAAATTATTACAAAACAAATTTAAAGTTCGAAATATTTTAGTTTTTGGTTTAATAATGTTCGGTTCTCGTGGTACATTGACAAAAATTTATCGAATTTAGAAAAAAATTTAGTCTATTAGAATCTTTGGAGTTGGAAATAGTAATACAAATATTAAGAAGTTCTGTTGTTATTTTACGCCATCATCTATTTGACTGATTTTTCTATCAATATTAGTGTTAGTTGTTGTTTATCTTTAAGTAATTCACATTTAATAATTAAATTTTTCTGTTATTACATGATTGTATTAGAATACTGTGTCTATTAGGCAAACCGGAAATGCCGGTCAGTCGTTAATAAAAACTTTCTCTCTCTCTCTATGAATTATGTTTCTTATTTTGGATCAAAGATTACGTCTGTAAAGTTTGAGGACAGGTCAAGTATACACCCTGTACAACTGCTGTGAAAAGTATTGTTAATATTCTGGAAACAATGGAAGTAGCAATGCTTCTCACGGCACTGATACAAATACTAATTTAATCAACGTTTAAACTATAGCTGTAGAGATGGCTGTTAGTAGAACAGGAAGAGATTTCAATTCATATACATTTATATAATTGTAAGAATTTTAGTAATAATTACGTCCACTCAATTTTAAAATGTTCTTACTCCACGTTTATCTGTGTTTGTACAATAAATTTTATAGTGTATACACTCCTTGTTGGATAAACCTAAATGGATAAACGAACAACGGTAGACCTACTTTTAATTATAAGGGATTGTATTTAAAATAAAATATATTGCTAGGGTTTCTAGAAAATGACTTGAAAAGCTTAGTGGTTTAGTATTTTGATGCTAAATTATATATATTTTATGTTAGTACTGCTATCCTTACGCCCCTTTATAAAAGGTTAATTTCTACCTTGGTTGCAATTTGGGTTTGTATCCTCCGCTTTGTGTTAATTAATCCTAACTAAGTGAATTAATTGTTGACCTTTAGCTTAATTTAACATGAACTAATTATAAAATATATTATTCATCTATAGCAGTCTTATCGTTTATAAATAAGCTCAACAAAGATTAAAAATTTGTAAAAATGGATAATTATGTGTGAATGCAAGAATTATAGAATTTTGTAGAAACCTTAATTCTAGTAAACCTTTATTAATCTAATTTATTAAATTTTTATATGTTGAGTATTTACCGAAGATATAAATTTAAGTCCTATTGTTAGAAATTTCTGCAAGTATTGTTCCTACCGGAACTTTAAATACGATGAATAACTTTTTCTAACAAAACACGCTTGATATCATTCTTAAATATTACAGAATCCCTTTTTTGGAAACCAACGCTCATATCACGTTTTGAGATTCGCTGTCATGCTGTCATGTTAATTCTTTTAGCTTTAAGGAAAAACTGCCAACAATGTCAATCAAAACACAAAACGATAAACATCTTATTAGATTTATTACTTCCATGTTCAATTTCAGTGATTAAATTTATGGCATTTATTAACTTAGAAATGTTTTTTAAAACGATTGATGCAAGCTTATAAATAAGTACTACATTAACATAATTAAATAATTCTAAAGACGTTTATTAAAATTATGAAAAAATGCGATAGCGCAATTTTAAAAGTAAACTGTTATTATTCCTATTCTATTACAAATTTAATGTACGTGCTTTAAGCTGTGCCACTATTATTGTTTATATACGGCTATATGATATTTCGAAAAATTATACCCGCAATAACCTTCCTATGCTCTTCGTTTATTTGCATGTATCTATAATTTCAGATTTATTCTTGATCAATAGTTTCTGACAATGCAATATACAGGGTATTTGCGATATAAGTACATTATGTTAATAGGATATACTTTTTTACATGTACAACAAAAAACAATAATACACTTTCTTTTAAAATACATAGTTTCCGATATATTTGCAATTAAAGTTTTCAGTTCACTCCCGTTTCTGATTTGGTTTACTGTCTACAACAAGAAGTGCGTGGCTTACTGTAGCTCTCTAGCTGCGGTATGATCCATACGATTTCACAACACTATTATGAATGTTCTAAGTTAATCACTATATACATGCAAATGTATTAATATGACAATTACTGTTTAAAAGAAACGCTTTAACTTTATCCCTTAGAATTTCCTGTTATCTTAGTGCAATTCATTTAAAATAAAACTGAGTTTTTTACGTGCATTTATAATATTGAAAAGAAAATACTTTTATAAGTGATTTAGACTTTTAAGAATGTTCTATATTGTTTCAAGCCGCTTCAACGCAGTGCTAGAATTGACACACAGAATTGTGCTAAGTTAATAAAATTTTAAATCTAAGTTGTTTTTTTGATAAACATTTCTATTTTATTAATGCTGTAAACAATTGAGTTGCGTATTTTATTCAAAATAAAAACAGTATATCGGCTTTATACAAATTTGACATTATTTTGTGATGACCGTGGTGGTTATGTGGGATCGAAACTATCAACGGCTAATTTCTTAGAAGTTCGACCTCAGTAATTATATTAATCGAAGGTTTGTGGACATGGGTTCTGGGCTTAATTGCTTATTTATGGCTCGTTATTATTAATTTGTAGGTAAGCTTTACTTTTGGATTACGTTGTATATTTATAATACTGATTTCGCAGATTCATTGCGGTAACGAGTTGTATACTTTAAATTTACGAAGCTTTATTTATTTCTGGCACAATTGTATACATCTTTTACTTGCCAGTTAGGCAACATATATTACTTCACAATATAACCTTTTCATCTTATTTGAATTCGTATATGATCTATTTGTTTATTCAATCAATCAATGGTGCATTTTAAATTATTTAATTACATAAAACGTTTTCATATATGTACATTCACTATTTACAAATCTTAATTTAAGACTGCGCAATGAGATGAATGTTCTATCTATCATCTCAATATTCTACAGTTAACATGCAGTGGTTTAAAATGCATATGGCTGCGATAATTTTACATGCATGAGTGTTCAATTGTTCTTATACATATCTGTTACGATGTTGTGTTACTTTATGTTTTTTAAAATTGTAGCAGATGCACATGATTTTCTTAGGGAGCCTTGAAATATCTGCCAAAAAATTTTGTTTATTACATAGTAATAGTGTTCCATTGTTGCTGGTAATTTATTCATTATTATCAAATATGCACGCAAATTAGAACAATTATGATTATCCGAATGAAGTAGCGTTGAATTTATCTTACATTCATGGCGAATGTTTCAAGATTGTTAAATGAACATGTAGAAGTTTTGATGAAAGGTATTCACACTTTCGTACCATTAATCCTAGTAAATTTAGAAGGCACGAATCAAATTTTTTAAGTTTTAGGACTGTCAAATGTGCGAAAAATGTTAATAATCCTATCGTAAATGACAATATAAACGAGATCAACGTTTTGGTTTACTTTACAACCAATCCACGAATCTCCGCAATTGGCCTAGACATAATATATTCTACTATGTCAAAGACTCAGGGAAAATGCAAATGGTATTATTTTTCCTTTCTACCAGTATAATATTTGCGTGATTAGGACCATCCGTTAAGACTCGAATTTTGTGAGTGGTTGCTTACAAAAGCAGTAGAGGAGCCTTATTTCTTACACAAGACAATACGGTGCGATGAATCAAAGCTAAGTAGGGAAGGTATTGCCAACAGACGAAATTGGCATTTCTAGACAACTGAAAATCCTCATGCAATTAGAACTAGAAACCATCGCGTCAATTTCAGTTTTAATGTGTTTGCTCTCTTACTTAATAACAGTGCATTAACACAATTATAATGAGAAGTTGACCACCAATGTACTTCTGTTAATAATAAGAGATGTTGTGAAACCGTTTCTGGGAACGATGCCTAAAATAACAATTGGTTTCAACTCGATGGTGCGCCGATTCATTCCACTAGAGATATGTTTACTTGTCGTTAACAAACGTTTTTGACGACAGGTGGATTGGGCACGAAGGACCGAGGTGTTGGCCTCCTAGATACCCGGATCTAATTGCCTTAGATCTTTTATTGGTGGGCTAATCTTGAAAATAGTCTGTACGTTACTCCGGACGAGTAACATGACGAACTGGAACTTAGGGTGAGAACAGCTTTTGAGAAAATCCAAGAGGCGACTATTAATGGCGTTGGAAGGAGCATTCAGTTATGTATTAATTGAAATTGCGGCCACACAGAATAGTACCTTAGTTAATTTCCCTTTTGTCCATATTGCTTTTTCTTTTTATTATTATACGTAGGTATTAATTTCATTTTTGTTATTTCTTTTTACTTTTTCTTACCTATATGAAATATAGAATAGGGAAAGTATTGTTTTCGTCCAAAATTTTCGATGTCAAAATTTTAGTGGAAATACATGTTTTGGGGCTCAGTGAGTCCGAAGAACATGTTTTTAAAAACTGGTCTGTATGTGTGTGTGTGCGCGCCTGTGTGTGTGTGTGTGTGTGTGTGTGTGTGTGTGTGTGTGTGTGTCTGTGTGTGTGTGAACAAAATATATCGAAAATTAAAAGTCAAAAATAAACGAAATTTTACATTTGAGTTTGTATCCATCCTCGCACGCGGTTGCAACAATTTCACTAAAATCTAATAATCGGAAGTGCCACATTACTCTTGTCATTTTTTGGTTTTTCGCGATTGTCTCGAAAAACGCTATAACGATTTTTTTTAAATTTATTGCATTTCTTAGTTATTTAATGCCCTTTCATATTATTAAAAAAATTTCTCAAAAAAATGTCCGTAAAACGAGTAACCGGAAGTAGTCGTACCATTAACTATGACTAAAATAACTATGAAACTGAAGGTCCTAAA
>JAHWXV010053625.1:0-13176 GCA_024586415.1 Phrixothrix hirtus
AAAACGGACCTATGTTTATATGAACTTTTTGTCTTAAAATCATGCACAGATTAACTCCCTGCAATATTGACATTCAATTATGTAACACACTGTATATATACTAAGTTCTTATCTCTAAAATACAATAGTGTCTTAATTCTAAGTATCCTGCTGACGCTGCTTACATCAGCTTGTTTGGGTTGTTAACTCGTTTCATTATTATTGGTCAGCTTATATGTACCTTAGTGTCGGCTTTCGGTGAATTACAATTTTTTGTATATCGTATTTTCATTGCTTTTAAATCTACACATTAGTTTTTAGGACAATTTTACATTCACAATTTTGCTGTTTTACTTATTTCTTTATGCGTTATTGACTTGGGTTAACTATTATCCAAATTACGCAATAATATTTTTCGGTAAGAAGTAAAAAGATAAGCCTCAAATATTCAATAAATTAATTTGCATACGCATATAGCATGCGATCGTTTAAATTTCAGCTCGCACTGGAATATGAAAAAGAATTCATGCCTTAGCTTAATACATTCTCAGTAATAATTATCTATCAAATTAACAGTTTGAATTTGTCTAATTCTTATATTACTGGTTTTGTAACTTGTTACACGCACATCCCATATGCCCACACCCAAACACGCACACACGCACGCTCACACGCGGTCACTTGCAAATGCCCACGCACACGGACACATACAATTGCGCGCGCGCCCAAACTCGCACGTACGTTCACTCGCGCACCAGAAGGCCCGCCCCCCGCATGCCAGAGCGCGCCCGCACGCACACACCCGGGCCAATTTCTAAAAATATGTTTTCCGGGTTCAGGAAACCTGAAAACACACATTTCCGCAAAAAACTGGACATCGAAAATTTTGATCGAAAACAGTTTTCTCTGTACTACCAAGTGTTTCATGCGTTCCTTTTAGGGAATGGAAGGAGATCAGAGAGACACCATAAATGCGTAAATTTAAAAGTAATACGAATACCAATAAAGTCATTTTTTCTAATTATGTACAACGAAAGACCACTTTTAGCTCATTGATAAATTGTAACTGATCTACCTAACGGTTAATGCTACGTTTTACAGCTCCAGCAGGCATAATTTAATTTGTTTACTGTACTAAATCAATAATGTGAATAAGGCTACTTCTATTTCAGAGAAGTCAGCAATTTATTAATACCTGACAAATAAAAATAGTTTTTGATTATGCTTCGTACTAAGAAAGTGTGTTTAAATGTAGAAACAATTTAAGCAATTGTTTATTGAAATTTTTTAAATAAAACTTCAATATTACGCCGAGAAATCCTAGTCCTAATTTAAATTACTATTGAAGAGACTCTATTTGAGAATGTTTTAGGCAAGTGAAACGTGTTTCGGCTAATTATTTATTAAGAAGAATTTTTTTTATTATCTTATAAAATACGTTAATTGAGATGAAAATTTAACTGTTTATTCATTTTAACAATTTTACAAGGAGATTTGGCAAAACTTACGATTAAAACATCTTCATAAAAAATGTTCAAATAAATCACTATTGTTCTGAACACATAATTGAGCACGACGTATGACGTTAACTAACGTTATCTTCATAATTTCGTTTATCAAAATGTCGGTTAATGAAATTGAAAAAAGAGATATGATCTTACAGTCTTGTTTTTATGCGTCTATTTCAAAAGTTAAAAGAAACACGTACAGTGTTTGCTCTCCTATACAGAAATATTTATTTAGTAATCAGCATGTATTTGCCATATCTGCAAATATATTCATGGACTTTTTGGTATTTGTGTTGCTTTTAATTTTACTAATTTTGTGATGTCTGTATGAAATCCTTTCAGCCCATAAAAGGAATGTCATATTATCTTAATAATTATAGGTACTCCAATATTAACTACAATTCATACGATTTTGAGGAACGTGTTAAATTTCAAACAAGGATGTAATGGATTGTTGAATCTACAAAGAACAGGAAAGGAAACCGGCTGTAACAAATAAATCCGAAACTTTGGAGTCATCCTGTACGAGTGAGAAAATACGAAGTGATTGTATAGTTGTCGCAGTTATTTACAATATAAGCATGTGTTTGTAATAGTAAAACAATTTAATTTCCATGTCTGTCGAACATCATTTACAATTTTATCCTTGTTAGCAAATTTTTGCAATTTTATTTAGTTATTTTAAGTTTAATGTTAATTATTATATATTTTAATGTGCAATATGTATATTTGTAATGTTTAATAAAATATATTTATTATAACTTGAATTATAAACATTATTTTTATCTTCTCTTACTCATTTATCTTAGTAGTGCTAGTGAGATAGAGACACCATCAGTAAGATGGGTTGCATAAGCAATGGACTACTTCATTACTGATATTGTAGTTTCTTTTCCAGTTACTTTAGTATATAATTCAATGCATGGTTCATATCCAATTTTATATATCTAAATAGTATGCCAAAAATATAAAACAAGTGATAAAATCTTGATGACCTTGAACTTCAGTATTTAAGAACGCACGGCATTATAAGATATGTATAACTTAAAAATTGTACCCAATTCATATTTATATGATGCGTTTAGGTTGGGAAGTCAATTAAAATATTTAATTACAATTAAATAATTAATTGACAATAAAGTCCAATACTTTAAGGCCCGGTATTTCAATTGCAGCTTAAGCTTCAGCTTACTTAAGCGATACTTTGTTGCTGTGGAAATGATTATTACTGCAATGGTTTCTATGAAAACAGAGCAAGGTTTAAGTAAACTAAATCTTAAGCTAGCATTGAAATACTGGACCTAAGCGTGAGTTGTACAGTATTGGTTTAAACTGCAGTTTCTTAAAATTGAAGTTTAAACTATTGTTAGCGTAATTATTAATACTATCGTTTCCATGGAATTACCTTGGAATTTAAGCAACTTGTTTAAACCAATGTTGTACAACCCGCCTCAATTCTGATTGGTTAAAAGCATTCTAGCCTCCCAAGCTGATTGGTTGATAGATTTAATTGTAATTGAATATTTAATTGACCCGTATGCTACATTCATAGCCTCAAAATTAATATTTAAAAATAAAAAGTAGAGTAGCATTCACATTAACGAAATTAATCTTTAAAATTAGCGAAAATAAGGAACGTAAATCTTCAAGCACAATCTCAAAATTAATACTTTAAATGAACACTTGAAATTAATATTTAAATAAAAAGTAGAACAGCATTTATTTATCTATGTTTATAATTTAGGTTGTTAGGGTAATCTAAACAGAATTAACTAATGCGCACGCTCCACTTAAAATTAATCTGTAAAAGCTTAGAGAGCGTTCACAAATTACATAACACTTATTTATGCATATTTTAACCCCCACCTCCCCTGTGGCCACAATTTGTAACGATTTATAAAGTACCCCCAAAAAATTACGTAACCTTTTAAAATATAGGAAATGTATTATATATTTGTAAATTTGACAAAGAAAGTTGTACTACAATAGGTTACAGAGATGTGAGATTTATTCAACCAATTTTTAACTGACTTTGTTTGTTGTAATTTTTGCTATGTAACATTTAATGAAATACCCCATGCCCCCTTGTAACAAAAGATAACGCTTAGCTTGACTCCCTCCCCTCCCTACAAGTGTTACGTAATTTGTGAACGCACCCTTAGAGCTTGCTAACTTTTGCGTTATGTCTTAATTTCGAATGTTGGGAATGGTAACAGTGTAAAGTATTGTATAGGATCATCGAAAAAAAATGCAGACTGCTGGATAGACAACCAAACTTACAAATTGGTGGTACTGAAATTAAAAATTAAATAATACTAAAGTCACCAGATAGTTATTTTACCATAGGCGTCACATATAAATGACATTTATAATTGATAATTAAAATGATGTATTGAAATTTCAATTTGCTTATTGATTGTTAAAAATGAATTAGGGCATTTTTCATTTGATGTAAATTAAAACAATTTCTAATTTTCAATTAAAAATAATTAAAACATTAAACATATGGTTGACATTTTGTTTTTTGGTTAGGAAGAAACATATCAGCAATAAATTCCCTAGATTTTTTAAAATTTTTACCGCCATGGAGCACTCTTTTTCGATGGCATGATACAAAGTTTGATTCTTAATTTTTCGTATTAATTTTTAGGTTTGGCTTTAGCCTTCGTCCTGAAGATGTTGGATTCACAAAAGAATACCCAGAAAACCGGTCGCTAATAATAATACAAAAATTTTGAGAAAATTTTAATTTGTTATATAAAAACCACGTAAAGGTTCCTATTTAATCTTGTAACGCCTTGACTCGTTTTTACAGGCAACACACATTACTTTGCTGTGAAATTTGTCAGTATTTAGAAACAAGTTTTCTGTCAGAATTAAGAAGTACAAAAACAATTAGTGATAACTAAGGATAATTTCTGTTCCTAATATTTAGAATGTTAATAACAAAATATTTACAAATTCAAGAGGCAAACTTTTATTACTACAACAAATGAAAGCACTATTCTAGGTATTACTTCACGTTACCATTTTGAAGAATTTAGAATTCCCAATAATATATTATCACTTTAGAACCAACTACCTTTGAATTTATTCTTATAGTTATAAATTCAAAGAAAGTATAGTAACAAGTAAGTAAAAAATTTTGTACATCCCTAATAAATAATGTAAGGGTATGATGTGCCATCTATATAGTAATAGTAAGCTTCATTCTGTGAAGCATTGTTATAGCTAGTCGATAAAACAGACTTCTTTATGAATAAAATTTAAGTTTGTAAAACCAGCCAATAAAATCAATCAAGCAAATGCGGGTCATTTCTGCAGTATTTTTATAAATTTACGTCATATATTATCCTAATTTACCGCGCTTTTTAAATCTCTTAAAACTGTAATCACTTCATGTTTTATTCAAATTTTATTAATTAGCAAGTGTTCACCTTTAATTTATTAATAAATTAGTGATCAATGGTAAACGAATTGATTGTTATGTATTCACATAAATGGAATGGAAATACCAGTATCGCGAAAAATTATTCTGGCTTTAGTGTCTTTGGGGGTTTTATCACTGTATTTATCATACACTTTTAATACGTGCCTCGTTTCAAATATTTCAAAATCTTTGCCAAAAGTAAGTATATTAAATTAATTAATAAATCAATTCCAATTCAGTAGTAATCAAATTTCAATACAATTATATTGAAATTGGATATTTACAGAACTGAAGGGTTAAGTTTACAATTCCAAACAAAAATAACCGTGGCAGACGACGAAGTTCAAAATACGCATTTAAATTTTTATTTCAACAACCACAATAACATACATTCTTTTCCAATTTTCTTATTATTTGCATCTCTTTGATTTTAAATAATTAATTATACTGTAATAAAGTTTTTATTTATTTCTCATGTATGTATAAATTATTTTAAATAAAAGTGACATGTCGATACCCTCTCAAGATTAACACATTTAAAATGATTATTATATTTATAACACTTAAATCTAAATATAAATTTTATTTTTCTAAATTCTGCTACATTAAATTCTTAAATTATTGAATTGCTGCTAGCGCTCCTTTAAATGTTTATAGTAAAACCAGAACTATGTATAAAATGACATTTTTACATGTATAAAAATACGTCGAAGAATGCCCGCGGGAGGCAGGTTATTCTACCCGCCACGGTCAAGGTTTTTTTTCCATAATATATTTCACAATAGCATAGCTATACATTTTTTCTTTACTATGCATTTCTTATTTCAAAGAATTTTTAAAACATATGCACTGAAAATAATTCCGCATGATGCAATTTCTCATTTTTTACTTGAAGCGATTATTTCAAATAAATCATAAAAAATTGTGTGCAATGCAAACGTTTATTGTTAAACGTTTCGCTCCAATTAGTGGTATCTAGAATCATCTGTCGCATTAAACGATCAATTATGACCAGACTTAGCTGAGCTATCAGTACATCAGTACCCCGTCGTGTAATACTATACAATTATGTGTACATATCTACGTTACCACCGTCTCCAACTAACTTAACTGGCAATCATGGTTTGAAACAAATAATGGAATCTACAAATACCATTTTTGATTCTTTGCATTTCAAATTTAAGCGGCAAGTTAAACGAATTTATTACTTACAAACAATTTGTTTTCATTATCGCTTGAGTTTACTGCTGATGCAACCTTTTCTTCTTTTTCTTGCATTAATAATTTTGTCATTTTATTTCAAATTTTTAATTGATTAATTTATCCATATGTATTATGTAAAATGATCATATTTTGTTATTATTCTACAGGGTTGCTTTAAAATACTTTCAGAAAGAAAAATAGCCGTATTTAATGAACAAGCGCGCCCATTTTTGCCATTTTTAAACCCTATAAGACTTTTAAAACAAAAAATGATTTGCGCATTAGTGAACCGTTGTCATACTATTATAAAAAATTTAAAGTAAAACTAGTAAAATAAACACATAACGTAAACAAGCATTAAATTACGTTGATCGTGTTTTTCTAAATGCTAAATTTAAAACATTAAACACCATGTTAAAAGCATGAGCTATGAATACTTTCACGAGTAAATTTAATGTACGCAACCGAACTCTGTATTATTTTGCGCATTGAATATGTAAAGAATCACGCATACCTACCATTTTCTTAAACTGCTTTGCTTATTAAATTATTACTTCTTAGCGCTAACACATCTAAATCTGATTTTAATGTACAGCAGATATGCTAATATATGACAAATATAATCCTTAAATTAACAATGCGCTCCATTGTTAATAAATACTGAATTAATTATACTTAATCTATTGTTACGCTTTGAAAATTCCTGACCTTAAATTGTAGTACATAGCTATTGCAAATACTACAAATTATGACTGTGCAGTATAAAAAGGTGCGATATTAATTTATTGTGATTCGGCATACAATCAAAAAATACCTCTATGACGGGTGTTTAATATTAACACTAACAAAAATTTATATAATATGAATTTCGTTTTTGAAAAATACAAATACAAATACAAAATGTTTCAATAACTAATAAAGGTTTTGATAATGTTTAATAATTTACATGAGACTTATTATTAATAAACACTACTGAACTACATTCAACTGCAGCGACTTATAAAATGATTTGATTTTAAATTAAAATCTGATACGCCCATTTACATGTTTTAAAAATCTAATTAGCTCTTAATATGAATATAAAATTACTAAATATGAAATTAGGTTTGGAAATTCTTATTAGTTTTTGAGTTAGAGTATTTTATTGACAATTTTTACAAAAGGTCAAGATTTTGTGAACCAATTTCAATGAAAATTTAAGTAGTTCTAACCTTTAATATAACAATACTAAACACGAAATTTTCAATAGTTTTTGAGCTAGAGTGTACATAGATATTTTTCGAAATAATTATTTTAAGATTTTTGGGCCACATAACGTATACATCTATAAACTGAAAAAATGTGTCTGCACAAATACAATACTTTCTCATATGATAAAGTAAAAATGTCTATAAAAGCGCATTAAGGAATAAAATTCAATATTTAGTATATACGAACTCATATAAACGTTCATTCAACGAGTGTTTACTAAATAGTTCGAAGGATGCTAGCAATTCTTAAACCATAATTAACTGGTTTTTAAAAATTGTATTTTGACCAAACAAAAGGTATGTAAATTTGCCCCTTCTGTTTTATTAGTGCATAAAGGCAAGGGAAACGTAGTTTAGGTTTCTGAACATATTTCAAACTATCTGTGCGTGTAAATTATAAAATAAACTTTTCCGTGAAATAAGCAATAAATACTTATTTGAAAATATCAAGGGAAGTTTGAAATTAAATTTAGAATGACGTTACATGAGCGTCATATGACAACGTCACGCAAAAATGCTATATCATAAATAGTTAAACAGTAAACACACCCTGCAGTTGCCAAGGATATTGCTGATGTTATTTAGTTATAGTTGTTAAAAGTAAATCGTATTTTCAAACATTTTGCAACTGTTTAAAATAGATGTGCGATTGAAGAAAAACCGGCACAAACTAACCTATAATACAAAATAAACTCTTAAACAATTGTTAGTAGCTATACAAAATACCACCACTCTTTATACGAAAATGTAACTAGTTCCTCCATAACAAAACCGATTAATTTAACTTTTTAAAGTTGCTAGCACTGAATCAACAAGATGACCTCATTCTAAACGTAAAAATACTATATAGCATTGTTTTGAAATAATTGTAGAAATAAAATGGATTGCTCTACATATTAAAAACGACACATTCTTGAGATTATTAAATTCCATTCCAAATCGTTGAATACGACAACATTTTATGTACCGCTGAGGGTGTCACATAATCCGTTACAGATATTCAATAAAAATGCTAAATATAATTCCCGACATAACAAACATATCGAATTACATTGCGTGATTTACTTACAAATAAATATGTACTTGACCTACTACCACAAATTGTGACCTAATTTTTATTTAACATTAAATTTGGAAGTTATATTAAAAGCATAGAAGGGTAATGTGGCCTATAAATCAAAATTGCAAATTTAATTATGATTTATGTGATTGGGTATTGGCGTAAAAATGTTTTAAATAGTAAATGCGTTCAGATATGTGTAATGCTTCCTAGAAATTATAAACATTCGAAATCTTTATAAATGTAATTTAAACTGCAGTAGGTAATAAATAAAATAGTTAGAATCCTACCGTTCATTTAAAGTAAATGTTCAAAATGCAAAAAGCACGCGTACACTAACTATAACACTAACTGTTAAATAATTTAAAAAGTGCACGCTCACTAATGAAATCTAAAACGTTGCACTACCGGTCAAGAGAAAATGTCCTCTTTTATGCATTTATTTTGCTTTTTAATAATTGTGAAATAAAAACCTTTTTGAAATAGATAATGATAAATGCCTTTAGGATACCTTTTTGTACATTTTGTAAAAGTTTGAGATAAATTGAGTAATAAATAAATAATTTCAAAGTTGAAACGCTTGTATTAATCTTCAACTTTTCTCAAACTTTTACACAAGGTACAAAAAAGTATTCCAAAGGGATGTGTTTTTATTTTTTCAGCAAGGCTTTTACTGCAGAAATAATGAAATAATTGTATGAAATACGCTGCATTTTACGTTGAACATGATAATACAGTCTTGATTAAGTTTTTACCGTGCACGACGAAATCTAATTTAATAACCAGAATCGGCACTCCATTACATTCAACTGCAATGACCTGTAAAATGAATAAGACTGACCTTGAAATAAACGTAAGTGATTTCTTTATAAATTAGGATGAAACTTCTGACCATAAATATTGCATATCAGAAGTTCCCAAAAGATTTTAAAAGAGTTTTCTAAACTCCATTGTGCCCAAATTGAAGCTGTTTAATTTGTTTGCCAATATATAAGGTGTAAAGAGTGCGTGATTAAAGTTTCTGCATTCATTTCTAAGCACGATTGTGCGTAATCAACGATATCTATGAAACTACAACATACCACCATAAAATTTTGTAGTGACACCGTGCATTTATGAATGAATTTCAGAAATAATTGTACACACACTATAGTCCCGAAAAGTATACAGCGTGATTTTACTATACACCAACAAACTTGGACCATACACGCGGCAGTAGTTCTAAATCAGGAGAAAACGGTTTTTTTCTATAAAATTTCTTACCGTTTCCAAGAAAAACGCTGTTAAAATAATGCTAAAATATTGTTTGAAAGGCCCATTTTAAGTGAATAAACGAATAAACGCGCAGTTATTACGCTATTCTAAAATTCCTGTCATTTATGGCGTCGCGTTCGTTTCCAAACATTGTTGTATGAAATGTTAAATTATCAGGATTTTTGCTTTATCAAACGTTTACTGAAGTGTATTAATTTTGATTTTTGTGTTTATTGGTTCAACGTGCATTTTACGGATAAATGGGTTGACAGGAACGATCCAGTGGAATAGCCACCACTTCGCCGGATTTAAATACATGTGAATTTTACTTATGGGCTCATCTAAAATAATTCGTTTAAATGATGTCACTAAATATGTGATGCTACACGAATAATTCATGATTCTCCCGAAATGCAACAATCAGTATGCCGTAGGGCACAAGAATGTAGTGCCAGTGGAGAAGAATATTTTGAACGCTTCTTGTAAAAAAGATAGCCTTTTCAGTTCTCATTGCATTAATCTTATCTTAGATTATAAGTTGAAAATGGCAAAGGAAAATATTCTTTAATTCTGAAATATATAACACGGAACAAATGCAGTTCAGTTGCTTTGATTGTGTTTATAAGACCTATACTCAATGTAATTTAAAATCGTATACGCAAAAATATATGAATGTGTCACAGCATTGAAAAGTTATTCACAATTTTTTACGAATTTTAAAAATTAAAATGTTTCAAAAAAGAAATTATTAAAAGAATTTTACTTATAACAATCTGGAAATGGTCTTCAGTGTAACTGAACGTGGTTAAAATTAAATGTGCAATTTTTGTCTATTCATAAAAAAAACGAATAAAATGTAATTGGGATAGATTAGTATTTACACGAAATAAACACGTACAACTACAAAAATTTGATATTGAAACAACGTGCTCTACGACACGTATGTGGTTAAAATTGTAAGGTGTATACACATATCATTTGTTTACGCATTTTCCAGCAGTTTCATAAAAGTGTTCTATTTTATGTGGTTTTGTTATTAATGGACATGGATAAGCGTCCCTAATAACGTGTTAAAGTATGTCGATCTATGTTAAAATCACCTTATATGTAAGAAAAAGATTGTCATAACAATCGTCTGTGCGAAATTTATTCAAGTCAGTTACGCAGCGGAAAAGTTATATGATTTCAGCTGTACATGTTTACTGCACTGCATAAAGTAATATAGATCGTTTCATATAAGATGTACACAGTGACATTATATTTGTTTAATTATTACATTAATTGTACCGATCTTCCACAAACAAAAAGTAAGTATGATGACAGTGTAGACTTCTTATGTGAAATAATCTCTAGTTACTTATAACCTGCAAGGGTTGCCGAATTTGCGCCGTTGACTATTTCTTTACAACGTAAACAAGTTTGGTGATGTGTCACGCTGATTAGAAACGCCAACTTTTATATTTTTGTCTATTTAGTTAGGTTAAAAATCTTTTAGTGGGAAGCCTTAGAATTGTTCATAATAAGTTTCATGGCTTTTCACTTGTACCGAATTAATCTTTAAAATTCGTGCCATTTTTAGGAGGAATCTTCTTCTTTATTTTATTTATAGTAAACAAATTTATTTAATTACATTGAAGTCATTTTTAAAAATGTTTAAAATTAAATAAATATTAATCTATTACTAAAGAATCTTTACGTAAACGGATAGAAGCGACTTGCACTTTTTATACATAGGTTTAGTCAATATTAGTTTGAATACCTTCGGCCATTTTGAAATTCATGATTCATTGGTGTACTGAAGTGCAGGAGCGCAGAAGTAATGGGGTAAAGAAAAACCATTTACCTGTTATTTTAATCATATTTAGAAGAGTAATTTGAAAATGTTCTCATGTATTAGAGAAAGCCCATTAAAATGTTTTGAATAGGAATAACTATAATAATACCTAGAAAAGTCGGTTGAAAATACGTTTAGATATTTATACTTCTTCAAGATAAACTTTTCAGATATTTTCAGTGTTGGAATTAAAAGAAAACTTTAATTTCATCTGCACATTCATACTAGCAAAAAAACATTTAAATGTTCTGTGTGTGATTACATTTTGAAAGATAGTTGTTTAGACTACCTATACTTCCAATATTTACATTTATATATTTATATTAGAGAAAAACCGTATACCTATTATTTTAATTATACTTAAAAGAGTAATTTGAAAATATCCTAGCATATATTGGAAAAAATTATTCAATTTTCTAAATAGTGATAACTGTAGTAAAACTCAGTTAAAAATAGATATTTATACTTCTTTACAAAAACTTTTCAGTGTTCTCAGTGTTGCATTAGTTTCAATTAAAAGAATACTAATTTTATTTACACATTCACACTAGAGAAAAACCATTCAAATGTTTTGTGTGCAATTCTAATTGAAGAGTTCATTTAACCCACGATCGGTAACGTCTTTCTGACAAACATCATTGGTAATATGTTAGATTCTATCTAATGCAACTCCCTTTACGCTAAATTATATTATATATTTTTCTGGAATATAAAATATAAATATAGCCTACTGAGACACTTTTTATTATACTTTATGAAATAGTTCACTAGATAAAACTTGAAAAATACATAAGTAAATACACATAATAGGTACCTATACATAGAGCTGCATGATATTAAAATACATAATATAAAAGTAAATTCAAAAATATATTAAAAGCACAATAATAAAAGTATACAATATAGAAGTACGAGGGCAATCCAGAAACTAACAGACCTTTTGAAATAAAAAATTTTTGGGCGGAGCTAGCGCCACCATTTTGTTGTCAATGTATTCCTACGCTCAGTACGCATCAAGCTGTGGTAGCGAACGGTCTTTGTCTCTCGTACTTTTCCTTCTACAACGTTTTAAAATGTGTGCTGCAATAAAAAATCCCGCCACTTGTGAAGTGCGTTCAGTGATTAGGTTTTTGTACGCAAAAAACATCAAACCAATTGAAATGCATCGCCACTTTGTGCAGTTTGCGGGAATGGAATAATAAGTGAAAGCAGAGTGAGGCAGTGGTATATTGACCTTAAAAATGGCCGCACCAATGTTCACGACGAGGATCGCAGTGGTCGGCCTAGCCTTGTGACTAGACTTGTTGATGAAAATCGATCAAAAAATCCCCAAGCGACTACCATCCCTTTCCTGTGATGAAGACCTGGCTCGCAACGCAGCGCTTTGACAGTGACGCCGAGCTTCACGCCTGCGTCAACCAGTGTTACAATCTCAGGCGGTAGATTTCTACAAACATAGAATCGAAAAACGTGTGCTACGTTATGATAAGTGCCTAAATTTGAATGGCGATTATGTTGAAAAATAGCGTAAGATGTAAGCTTTCAAATGTATACTGGCTTTCTAAAATGTGTGGTCAACGCGTAACCAGATTCCTGGGATAAAAATAAGGCTATTTAACCCAACTTACCTATATCCGAAGTCGCTTCGTTATGCCGGT
>JAHWXV010053705.1:0-19344 GCA_024586415.1 Phrixothrix hirtus
AAAAAAACTAATTACAAGGCGCCATCTTCAAAGAGCTCTAGCTCCCTTAGGAAGCATTTTTGGACTAGGTGAATTGGGTTAAATTTTCTTAAAATTATCTAAAGGAATCTATAGTCTTCGTTTTTCAGGAAAGTTTCTGGACACCCTGTATAATCGTTTTCATTAAAATGAAAATAATTATGTAAATTTAAAACGATGTTTTTAAGATTAATAATAATGCAATACGATTGCAAACGTTCGAAATTCGACGATTTCTCTTTGGTAATTATAACTTAGTTAACTTTTCTTTGTTCTTTTAGTTATTTCAATCTGGAAGAATTGCTTTATTTCAAGGAAGCAATTGCAATCTGAATTGAAATCGATATCAGTTCTAATAGACGTGGTGAAAGTAGGTCAGCTATTATCTTGTTACATCGTGTATAAAGGTCAAGTGCCTATAATTAAAAGGGTAAATTATTTTACTTCTTAAGCAAGGCATTGTAACCACAAAAATTCGACCTTCTTCTTTGAAATAAAAAGGTTATATTAAGTCATATTAATAGTAAATTTCAATTTTAAAAGGAATACTAATTTATATTACCAAAATTAAATTACATTTCTTTCTTTGTGATTAATTAATTAAATAAATTTATTCTACTGTTTTTGGTATAAATAATTTGTAACTTCAAAGATAAGTCAGAACCTTATTGGTAATAGAGTTTATTGTATATTTTACTTAACTTAATTTTCAGTTTCATATTGGACATATTACTTTGCAATTGTATTTTGCAGTAGTCTGCATCTGCCCCTCCTTGTTAGAACAACTAAGTGTGAACTAAATTCCACCGTGAAGTCCAAATGGAGAGATGGTAAAGTTACAAGGAAATCAATAATAGAAACTCTAAGTATTTAAATACATTCTTAATCTCATTTCATATAAAATGTTGTTATTAATCTAGGTTTCTTTAAATAATTTTATTATTAATTAAATTTTCATTACAACTTGTTTGTTTTCTTTCCAGTGTGCATATTTATTATTCCCAGAAACAAATAGTATCCAACGGTCACTATTTTCACTATAGAGTTCTTTTATATCTGACGGAATCCACCGTCTGGGGCCCTTAAACTACAAATCGTTGAATGCTATTTAAATACAGATCTAACGCACACTCCGGTAAGGTTCCAGGGTGAGCTAACGAAAGTAATATCCCGTTATAAGAACGAAGTAATAGGCTACAGCCTAAAGTAGAAATATTTGTTATATCGACATATGACATAAAGCAAATTTAATATTTGTTTCCGATCATCAAATTGATATGTATAAAATTCATAATAATTTTAAACTTCGATGCTCAACAGCTTACTTTAAACGTTTCTAAAAATTTGCTTTTACCACATATGTTTTCATATTACAGGGCGTAGAAGAAATGGTAAATTGGCTATATACAGGTGGCGTCTACAATTAAAGATATGGAAAAAGGTTAATGTAAACCCATGTGCCACAATAGTTCGTTACTCCGTTACAGTCAATTGGGTTTATCAATTTTTTGTTCAAAAAGCTAACGAAAATGACGGGTTGGCTATATGAAGGCGGCTTCTATGACTAAAAATAAGGAAGCAGGTTTACATAAACATACGTCCCACAATGGTTGTTACTAAGTTGTACGAGTGAATATAGAATATTCATTCTTTGGTTACACGCATTTAAAGTTTTCAGATAATTATCAAATAAGTAATCCGTACAGTGCCAGTGATGACAGTTGGTTGTCACTCAAGTCATTGGTAGCATGCATGTCGGTACACCATCTCACTTCAGCGTCAGGGCACGAGAATTTTAGATGCAGTATATCTATGATCCGACGAACTCGTCTGTGCGTTGCTGCCAAAGTCACTTTTAATGTAATTGTTTCGAAATAGAACAACTCAAGTAACTATAACTCAGTAATTAATCATTTTGGAACATATGATTGTAAAAACGTTTTTCTTTACGTTTAGTCGTAGAAACCGCCTGCATATAGTCAGCCCGCCATTTTTGTTACAGCCTGTATATAAATTAAGTAATAAATTAAAATAAGTAAGATCCGCAACAATGGAAACAGCCGAATTTTTAGTGAAACATTTTAATAAAATTAAGATTTATGATAGTGTACCTTTGTATATACTAATATTAAAATGTTGATCACCGATATCATTCAACACTTACTTACCGCCGAAAAAGTATTTTACACTGCAGGATTATTTTGAAATAGTTTTTGAAACTAAAATGGCAAACTCTACGTATTCTAAGAGACACGTTTTTAAGATTATTAAATTCTATTAAGACCTTTTGTAACGTGCTTTGGTTTAAGTATTAAAACTTATATCGGGGATGCTTGACCAGTGTTACGATTACCTCAGGTTTAGCTCTTAACTCGGAGTTTGGGCAGGACTGTACATTGGATTCTGCGGAAACTATCTAAAACTAACTTTATTTATGTACACGTTAAAATTTATTTGCAAGACTGCCTCCCAGTGTGAATCGAAGCTTATTAACTCAACTGGTTTAAGGTTGTTAACTAGGTTTAATTTTGTACACCCTTTATATACATTTGTGTCATGACTCTTGTTCTAATTAGCTCAATTAACACTTTTGATTTTTAATTTAGTTGTAGTTCTTAAGTCTTGTGCACTTTACTATTTCTTAACTGACTAGGTGTACACCTTTCAAAATGTTATTCTTATTTGCATTTAATTATGAAGCACTGCAAGTGTACTTTATTTTAATTTAAACTACTTTTAACTCAAGATATTAGCATACTTGTTATTTCAAACTGTGTTTCATTTTGACACTTATTTATTCTTGTATTTGTAAGTACTTACATGAACTGTGTTTATATTACCTTTGTAATATAATCCTTTATTAATTGTTTGTATAATTATACCTTCAGTAATAAGACTTTATAACAGAAAAATCATTTATTAAACATAATAAATTAAGTTCTACAACATTTGAATTTTATTATAGATATGAACCTTTTAAAATTAGTCGTCGGCCGTTTCTCTTTTAATTATAGAACGTAGATGTCTAACGGGTCAGGACCATCAAGATGGCGATTGTTTGTTATTACAGTGTATTAATGGTTGTAATCATTTTAAAAGTGTTGCTCTCGCGTGTGTATTTTAATTTAGGTATTTATTGTTTGGTACCAGATTATTTATACTTGGCCGAGGTTTATTTAGAGGAAGTGGAGCGACACAGATCAATTGGGCTATATCACTACATAGCGCGAGAAACCATACCAAAGGGGTGGTCTCCGAACATCTTTGCCGACGGGAAACGGAATGCTTTTCAACACCTCGGCGAACGCTTGAATAAATAATCTTTAGCTAAACGGAATCGGACCTTTCTAGTTAATAATTGAATTTAAAACTAAATTTGCGGGTAAACAACCTTCGTGGTCCTTTCATTGAGTATCGTACTTTATTTACAGAGCGTTTCGTTCCTTTTAAATTCTGGAATGATGCGGCCTGTATTGAACTACGTTTAGTAGGTTTGTTTTAAATTTTAATTATGAAAAGTAATCAAAATACTACGGATTTTCAGTTTTAACAATTTTAAAGTTTACTTTACATAGAACCCCTTTCGATTATGGGGTGAGTTATGCCCTATAATATTAAACTAAATATCTCAGATGAATTGTTCAACCTGCGATGGCGGTAACGTGCTCTAAAGTTCGACTCTACAACGCGAGCTTTTATATAAAATGGTTATCTGTAACCTCAAGAAAAAACAGTTTTCTAGTCATTTAATTCCCTTAACTAACATTTTCTTCAATTAATTAATATAAGATCGGATGCGCGATTTAGTGCCCTCTAAGCAGAAGTATCAAACATTTATGGGACTGCTTTCAATCGAAAGTAATTAACAAAAATATTTGTATACACTTAATTTCATAGATTAAAAAAAATCAGACTTATTTATAATAATTGGTTATTAATACGAATTAATCCTTAAATAAATAGGTTACATTTTAGTTAACATAAGCTAATTAAATCGATTTATATAATGTAAAAATTTCCATTAATGGTTAAAACTAACATATGTTTATCTAATCTGCCGTGGCCATTCGTGTTATTTATGAAAAGAGTTCAAACCCTTTGATCTAAAAAGGTAATGTTTTGTTTACTGAAGTCAATAATCTTGAACTTTTAGATCAATAGTTCATATAAGAAACTTTAAAATATTCCTAATCTTAATATTAATATTTGCAACAGTAGTTATATAAATAATAATTAAATGCAATATATACAGGATTTTCTGTTAGTATTGAATTAAAAAAATGGTTTTAAATACTTTAAATATATACAATCAATGTAGCTATGCCCTATTTTAGCACCGAGTTTATATTTTAAAAGTTACTTAATTAATTGCTGACAAAAGGCAAATTCGGTGTAGCGGCATAGGTACATTACATTTTTTGAAAAATTTCATGAACTGCCTGTAATAACCACAATTAATACGTTACAGACATTCAAGAAGGATACGAAGATATTTTCTGAAAAATTAAAGTAACATATCGAATTGCTCACTGTTTACTTTCCAATAAGTGGATGCTTGACTTGTCGCAAATAAATTACCTAGTTTTTATTTGCAAGCCCTCTTTAAAAATTACATTCAGGAGTTGTATCAAAATCATCAGAGATAGTTTAATTTACAAACAAATAATTAATGGTGATAACATTTCAATTTAATACAGTTGTTTCAGGATAATTTTAGCAATAAAAGTTACAAATTACGATTACCGTAAGCACTCAGGTACGTCATTTTATATCTAAAATGTTGTTTACTGGCCCCGAGAAAATTCGCCTTTTTAATACTTCCGAAATTGAGCAATAATAAATAATTTCAAATTATCTACGTAAAGTTGAAAAGCTTGTAATTGGTTTTAATTTTATTCAAACTTTAGCAGAAAGGACCGAAACCCATTCCAAAGGGAGATTACGTGTTTTTATTTTTTCAACAAAGCTTTTAATTTTAAAACAATTCTATGGAATAAGCCGTATTTTCACTTAATAAATCAGTGTTTACCGTTTTTTGATAACTTTCCCTTACACAAATAGCTATGGAAAGGTGGATAACAAACATGTTTGAAAACGTACATAACTAAATCTAATTTAATAAATCAGAATGTAGATTTCTATCAACTTCCATTACGCTAAATGTTTTTCAATACACGTTGTAATGACCTGTAATATGTAGGGCTGGAATAAACGTACACGATTTCATCGCAAACTGATATACATATAGAAGTTCTTTAAAAGCTTTCGAAGAATTTTCTAAATTCGATTATGCCCAAATTAAAGCTGTTTAATTTTTCTATTATTGTTGTGAATATATGGGACATAAAAAATAAGTGATTAAAACATTTCAAAGCACTTCAAAGCAACCCTATATAATTCTTTGTTGATGTATCGTACTAGATCTTCATACCAAAATCTGAATATGGATTTAAACGATGCTAAAATGAAAAATAATTATTAATAAGTAGAACAAGCTTTTGTAAAAAACCAAAAATCTAAAACGTTGTCAAATGCTTTCATCAACTCAATAACTGAATAAAAAATGGTTGAATCAATAAACTCAAATAAACACAAAGTTTCGAAGTAAATATTTACTTTTGTAATCAAGTAGTTGATAATAAAAGAACAAACATCGAACAAGGCAGAATGATTAAAAAATAAAGCCATAATTAATTAAAGGAAGCCAAATTGCATTCAATCAAAGGCATTTAGCCGTTCGTAGTCTCCTAAAGAAAGCTATTAAATTCATTTTAAATAATTTATTAGCATGTAATTTAGTTTTTATCATACATAATTGCTACTTTCTTATTTACTCAACTACTGTCGAACAACAACAACTAGTGCCTTTGTACCTTGCAACCTTTTTAAGGGTAATCGCCCATAACAACATTTTATCCCCTCTACCCCACAGGCAAGCCAGTTTACGTTGGGTAACTCTAGTTACTTTGAAGTGGATCTTACATACCGCCCCTGTGATTACTTCGAGGATCTAAAACTATTTCAACAATAAAATTATAATTATAATGAAGATTCCTATGATAACATTTAATGTTTTTTTATCATTGGTATTTTATTGAATTTCAGTATATCAAATTGAATTAATTAATTTACGCCTTTGAATTGTTAGGTATTTCGTTGAGAAATCCATAAGTTTGATTGTAAAATAAAAATGGGAATGTAACATTTCAACTAAGTGCGCCCCTGTGTTTTGGGAAATTGTAGATAACGCCGCTGCGAAAGCGATACGAATTTTAATGCCAGTATTAGAAGGCCGTTGGTTGTAGGCCGTCTTCTAAGATTTGGCACTAAATTTCTAATCATGGTGTATTACATTATTTATTAGTTTATTTTCTTTTCGTTATATTGTACCGTGTTACGTTAGCACGGGTAAGATTGTTTCAATTTGTTTATATCTTAATTAACTTCCATCATTAATTACAGCAACAAGTACCGGTTGAACTTAATAAACATGGCTGTTCTGAATTCGTAAGCGTTAGAAGAAAGTACCGTTTATCATCATCTGCTGCTTTCTTATTGGAAAATCTAATTAACAAAGCAAATTAATATTCGCGATATGTATTTGGATAGTTCATCAAGGTGCAATAAAATCGCTGGCCTTCATAATAAAAGGCTACATCTGGCAAGTCACTCAGACTGGTGTCGTCGTCGCCCATTCACACGGAGCCGATAACTGAAAAACATGTTACCAATTGATGCGCTTTACATTTTAAAAATAATGTAACACCAAATTATTTACTTACGGGAATGAAAAGTTCATAAGTCCAATTATAATATATTGCTCGCCATAAGAAGCTATTGTAATTGTAAAATTTCACTTTGAATAAGATCGTTCAAGTAATGTTTTCCGCTAACACTTAAGTTTATATTTTCTTTGATAAAAATTGAATCAAATTTAAAGTATATTTGAAGAAGCTTTTTCAATTAAAATAAGTTGTTTTGCTCAAGTTTTACTTCCGTACGGTTGTATTAGAGTTTGTTCGCACAAATTATAAAATAGAATTTATCGTAAAATTGTCTAGATCTTTAGTCAAATATATATACGAGGTGTGACGTTAAAATTTCTTTTGCAAACGAAAATCTAAACGACGAATAGTTCAGTTATTGTTTTTGCAATTAATATTTGAGTATTTTAGTAAAAGTAAAAGGTACAGAATTTATTTAAGCTATATATTTGAAATTACTTTTTAATATTTCACTTCCTTATGTTTAGCTACAATATATGATTTTTGAAATTTGCATCTTATAGTACCTGTCAAGTTATAATGTTAGAATATCGATAACAAGTAACAACTGTTTCTTCTTCTCTAACGTATTTGATGTTAGATGTCGTCTACCTAACGCTATTAGTTTGTTCACTGTAATTTCGGCTACCATTTTGTATTTTAAAATTAAATTTTGCTTTGATAAGCGTCAACGGAGAGAAGCAATTTGTGATTTGTTTCCGACTATTATAGAGAATTTTATTTTTGGGAATGTTAATTGTAACATAAATTTCTTATTACTTATAAATATCGAGTGGCCTAGATCCTGTTAAGGCAAAATTAAATAACCCAGTTTGTCATTTTGGTGTTCTGAAAGTTATAAAAATTTAATTGTAACTTTTAAGCATTATTAGCTTTGTTGAGTTTCGGGAATACATCAATATCGGATGGCCTAGATCCCGTTAAGACAAAAGTCAATAAACTAGTTTGTCACTTTGTTGTTCCGAAAGGAATACAAATTTAAACGTAGGTTTAGTAATCTTTGTTATTTTTGTTTGTTGATATTTATTGCCGAACTCGCTCGGGTAATAAAGGAATGTTTTGTTTTACTACAGTTGTATTTCATTTCTTGTTCCGAGGACCTAGTTTTTCTTTAGGTTTGGATAGCACCAGAACACAGAAGCCGTCGTATGTCTTATCGTGTGAGGTGTACGTACGAGATAGGAAGGTACATACGACTGGCGTCCTTACAGGTATATGATTTCTTTCCCTTCCTACAGATACCATCTGCAAGTTGTGGGCAATAGCCAAAACGAGGGTAGCAAAACCGCCCACGCCCCTATCCCCTTAATTTCTACTGAGATAAGCCGCAGTAAGTTCCGTTTTCTACTACAACATGAGCAACCAAAGGGCTGTTGTAAGATTCTACGTGGCAAATAATACATATTTACTGTAACTATAATTCTATATTTTGTCACTTATTTGAGACTGGACACACACAAGGTATTAATCTTTTCGATGTTATTCCGCACACTGCTTTAATGGACACAATACGAGCTTTCCCATCTGTCCTCCGATGAAACTCGGAAATTCTTTATAAAAACCACTGCTGAAGAGAACGATTCCCCTCAGTGATTATTATCAAGTGCCCCACTCAGAGGATATGCTGATTTTCTTGAATGCAGTTACGCCTCTGCTGCATATGTAGGAAATGTTTGCACTGCTATCTCTTTCAAAATCGACTGAGATTTATTCAAATAAATTGATTATTTCTACCGGGTTTTTTATGTTTCCCCAATTAAAAAGCGCCCTAAAAGTCAGTGCCATCTGGTTGATTTAATAAGAGGACAATGGTGTTTTCGGACGGAGATTCTGCGCACGCTTCCATTTTCGTTAAAGGTCTGTAGATTTCCTCATAAATTAAACGAGCTTCCCCTAAAATTCTCCTAAGGTACGGTTTAACTGCCTTAATTTTTGTTTTCCATAATCACCTAGTATATTGGATGCTCCTCTAAGGCAGCTTCTTCCAGATCAGGTACTCGAACAGTAGCAGGACGATCAGTCCTGTCATCACGTCGAAGCGAACCACTTTCTACTAAACGTCTATACACAGTTGTGAATATTCACCGGTCAGGAACTCTTCTATTTAGAAAAGTTGCTTGATATAAACGTAATACTTCACTTGCATTACCGTTAGCTCTATCATACATGTTATGCATATTTGCCGCGTTAATGAACATTTTGAAAGTAACATTAACTGACAGCAAATAATAAAAATAAAAGGTGCCGAGGCGCATTTATTGACGCCAAATTGGGCGTGCCTTTGCAGTACACGATAATGCAGGTTATTTACAAACAAAGGTAAAATTTTAAATCTTATACTGTACTACAAAATTTCATCGTTCTGTTTCCAAGTTGTCAATGGAAATGTACTTGCAGCTATTGGTGCTTCTGTCTGCAAGCATTCGAAACAGCGTTCTTGGCTAGTTTCCGACGCTACCTAGATAATTCAGGTTCAACGGTAGTCCAGCCATCTAGGTATTTCCAAAACATAATTAAAATGTCTCTACATAACAAGTATAACATCCAACTACAAATAAAGTATTCGATATAACATAATAACCATTTGAATGACGTAAGGGTTCATTAAATAAGGTTCAAAAATAGTAAAATAAGGTTAAAAAGTAATAAGTTTCTGGTAAAATAACATAACAATAACAATAACAAATAAAATTCGATAACTAAATAAATAACGATTCAATGATGGGCACTAACTCACATCCTGTCACATACCATCACCCCCTGTCACTGCTTCCATTCCCCCGCACGAAGAAAAGGCCCCAGAAAAGTGATGTCTAAATCCAGAAATTCCAAAAGGGTCGGTAATTGCTCGCAGGATTGGACTACCGCAGCACGCGGACCTCAGTTGTCGGGGCATTGACGTAAGCAGTGCTGTGGGTCATCGATGTATCGCGGGCAGTGCACGCAGTTCTTAGCGAGGGCCCGCCTAACCCGGAACATGTACACCTGGAATGCACAATGACATGGACTTAAGAAAAGGTATGTCACTTTTAGATATTGCTTAAATACGTTTTATAATAATTAGTCCAGCAATAATTAATAATTATTAAGCAATAGTTTTGAATAAAAAGCAAATTTGTACTACTTAATTGAGTACGATCTATTATTTTTATTGAAACAGTTGACACCATCTTGCAATCGATAAACGATAAACGTAAATGTAGTATGATACTTGTAATCAAACAAAGTGGTATTTATGTTTTAGTTTCAATTTCTTTCATAGTACAGCATATAGAGGTCCATACCAGAATAGATTTGCACACGAAAGTTTGATAATATTTTATCGAAGTGGAATTAAAATGTTTACAGATTTGTGATTACTAATAGCCCGCCTACACATGTGTTAAATAATGGATTTTATAACCTGGACACCCTGTATACTTATCTAATAAATTCAATAGGATACTTAGGTATACAATTAGTCAAACGAGATGTTTTCCTTAGACCAATGTATACCCTGTACATTACCCAAATACATTCAATATTGGATTGTTGTTAACTTGCTTGTTCCCTTCGTCATGTGATATAGATTTCCAGAAGTGAACGTGTACAAAGAAAATTTAACGAGTATGTTTGTTTCAAAAATTACATTCAATATGTTAGAAATAATTGCTATAATGTACGATAGTATTTGAATTTTCCTCCACTAGAAGTCAAATGTAATTTTGTAGACTTGTATTTTATTTAAAAATTTCTAAATATATTAATTGATTGTCCAGCTATAATAAGTATCTTTGCTCTACATGTGGAAGAGTATACCTTAAGAAGTCTTGCTATTTGAGTCTACCCTTGCAATGTACCTATTATACACTATTTTCAGCACAACTCTGAATTTCAAAATTCATTCATAAATGCACAAACATTGATTACTTTGGCATACATTTAAACTCGCTTAAATATTCTTTAAGAAAACAACCAAAAATGTAATTTTAGTTTAATTATTTAGATATTTAAAATTTTATTTATTAGACCTTATTTGTATATTATGTATGTTTATGTGCGTAATAATTTCTACTTATACCTTGTATTGTTTATGTTTGAAAAAGGGTAATCCGTTAATAAGCATATTTTTATTATTGTTATTATTATTGTTATAATATGTACTTCCTTTTGTTTAAAATACAGGTTTTTCCGCATTGTATTATACTTCAAACGACTGGTGCCTGAATTTGGCTGTTCCTTGTTATTTTAAATACTGGTCGAGGACTTGTTAAACGTCGCACACAACGGTTTCTTTTTTTACAGTAACAATTTATGCGACTAGGAATTTCTATAGGTCGTTATCTTATTAGCGCTTGATCAATTATTTTTAATTTATTCTGTATCAATAACGGTAAATTCACTATAACTTTATACTTCACTATACTATAATATAGCTTTCCTGGATTGAAAAGTGAAAAACCTTTTAGGTGTTGTGAACGACTTACTCCTAGCGTAATATACTTTAGAGACGACATGCATATGTGGTATTATTGATCAAATACAGGAGTTGTTTATAGTAAAATCTAAACATTTATGTCTAGCAATGATTGATTTTCTACAGATGTTGTCCAATAATGACGATATACATTCTTCATGTACTTTTTGAGTACCTTATTAGGGGTTTAGGGAATTATAAATTATTTTGTATTAATATTAGAGATGTGTTAGTAAGTCAATTCTAAAGAAACAAGATATTTCTGCAGGACAATTGTGTTTAATATGTTGAAAAAGTGTTTAAAGAATACCCTTACATTTGTTTGTTCAAATAATTTCAAAGCATTCCGGATTCTTTGAAGGCTTATGTTCAGTTACCGTTATTCTTCCGGTTCAGAAAAATAAAAAACTGCAAACAATGGTACGAGCGCAGCTTTATTATTTTTTATCTAACAACTATACTTACCTACATTTTAAAGTAATTAAAGAATGAGTATGGAAATTTAAAGCCTTTTAATTTATGTAATAGCATAATATTCATTGAATTGTAAAAATTACTTGGAATAATAATATAGAGACATTTAAATTCATTATTCAAAGCCATATCCTGTTGTCAGGTAAATCAAGGATTTTATAAAACAGAGCACGTTCGTCTATCCTTCGATTGTCACTTTATTCAAATTAAATGCAGTTTATGCACGATCTACGTATATCCGATCCAATGTTGAGTTTCCTAATGATAATTTGCCAATCTTGCGTTAATAATATGCATAACTACAAACTGATATCTTACTGTTTTTCAAAGAACAAAATTTGTATTTAGATCAGACTACCTATACAAAGTTTTCCGTTCTTAAAACTTTTATCCAAGTAGGTTGAACAAATTTAAAGGATTACCATTGTGAAGTTTTTTGAAGAAAGAAAAAACTTATAAAATGTTCAAACGCAGGTAATGATAAATTATAATTCTCTTAATAAATTTCGATGTGCAGCAAAAGACAATTAATTTCTGTTTTTACACATATTTATGCAATATTTTATTCAGTATTAACCAAATCCAGTTAAATATAGTTTTTCTTAAAGAAATTAATCTAGTTTATTTCTTTATAAATTCTGAATGAAATAAAGGTCACTGCCCTCTGAACAATCATTAATTTTGTAAGTATTCTGACATTATTATATTGAAAATTTGAGCAAAATGTTCCTTAAATGTATGCATTAAAAAGTATAGCATAACCAATTTTGAATTAAAATACATTTAAAAATCTGGTGTGAGATAATACACGACCTCCTCTTACACATTTTAAATTTAATTAGAATTTATTGACGTTGGTTGGTGTCCTATACACCTAAGTTGTAAACTCTAAAATTATTTTAAAAGCATAAATAATTCATTCATTTATAATTTCCTTTATACATGTACTAAGAATTTTTTAATTAAATTTTGAGCTCATTTAAAGCAAAATAATATATAGATATAAATAAAAAGTAATTTAGTATGTAAATAATGCACAAAAATCATTAAAATATTAATTTATTTTTATTTTGAGGACGATAATTGGAACGGTCACGCATCCAAGTTACTCGCTAGACAAAAACTTGACTAACTTCAGAGATTTTTCTTAATAACTCACTTTAACAAATTTTCTCCGAGAAACCGATTAGTTCATACAATATAACATTATATACTCCAGAAATGTGGCGAGTTTAAAATTAATCGTTATAGCTGTTTTCGAAAAAAATGCAAAAAACCTATAAATCATAAGAATAAAGTGGCACTTTGGGTCATTAGATTTTAACGAAATTCTTACACGAAAGTGCTAAGGCGGTAGTAAACTCAGATATAAAATTTCACTTTTCTACAACGCTTAGTTTTCAAGATAAAATTGACCACATGCGTATACACGCACGTACACACACGCACGCACACACACACACACGTACGCACACACGCACACACACGCGCACACACGCACACACGCGCACACACGCAGACACACGCACACACACACGCACACACACGCGCACACACGAGCACACGCGTACACACACGCACACATACGCATACATACGCACACACACGCGCACACGCGCACCCACGCACACACGCGCACACACGCGCGCACACGCGCAAACACGCACAAACACACACGTACACACACGCACACACACGCACACACACGCAATCACGCGTAAACACACGTACACACGCGTACACACACGCACACCTACGCACACCTACGCACACCTACGCACACCTACGCACACACACGCACACACACGCGCACACACGCACACACACGCACACACACGCACACACACGTACACACACGCACACGCACTCACACGCACGCACACGCACACCCACGCACACACGCGCATACACACGCACACACACAGACGCGCACACACACACATACATACACACCAATTTCTAAATACATGGTTTTCGTAATCAGGTGACCTGGAAAGGTGTATTTCCGCTAAAAGCTGGACATCGAAAATTTTGACCGAAGGTACAACTTTATACTATATTTCATATACGTAAGAGCAAGTAAAAATTAAATTAAAAAAATTGTTAAATATGCAGGGTTGCTTAGAAATAGTTGTAGAAGCTGAAACTGGTTACTGAGCCTATTAAAAGAAACAATTTCAAGCTTATTAAATTCTATAAAGCCCTTTTTTGAAAATCGTTGCCTACTATTATGGTTTTCTGTACTGCTAGCATTGTTGAAGGAAAAATGCTGAATATAGTTCCTGACACAACAGTTTAAAAAATTTATTTAATTTCACTAGGTCATCTACTTAATATTGACAATAAGTGTGTGCTTCGCTTGGTACCAAAAAGTTTTATTTAAAATTTATATAAACCAAATTAAAAAAAAAATCGGATGTGAGACAACACACGACCTCCTCTTACCTATATAGATATACAAATATGTAAATGTACACAAACGATTAAAACATTATTTACCCTTATTTTTGGAACGATAATTCTAACGGTCACCCATCCAAGTTACTGGACAAGCAAAACCCTGCTAAATTCAGAGATTTTCTTTGGTAACTCACTTCATCGCATTTTTTCCGTAAAACCGCCAAGTTTACGAAAATCATAACAAAGACATAAGAACCGTAGCAGAATTAATAAAAAATTGTTAAAGGCGTTTTCGAGAAAATCGCAAAAACTTACAAATCTCAAGAATAAGGTAGCACTGCCGGTTACTAGATTGTCATTAGATTGTGCCATCTCATGCACAGAAGATAAAAAACTTAAATATGGCTTTTATTTTCATATGATGATTTGTTTTTGAGATATGTTGTTTATAACTAATGCTCCAAGTACTTCCGGTTACTCGGTTTTTAGATATGTGTTAGAGAAAATCTTTAGATAATATAAAACTATATTAGGTAGCTAATAAATATATTAAATTTAAAAAAAATCGTTACAGCTAATTTCAAGAAAATCGTGAAAACAGAGAATTCGGAAAATATCTAAAAATGACGGAAATAAAATGGAACTTCCAGTAATTAGATTTTGACCAAATTCTTGATTTTGTATATAAGGGCAGCTATGACCACAAATATAAGTTTTCATTCAATAAGGAATTTTAATTTCATAATTTATTATTTGCGGTTAACGGTGAAGGTACTTCCGGTTACTTAATTTACGGAAATGTTTCTGAGAAATAACCCCAACCATGTAAAAGGACATTAAATGGCTAAAAAACGCAATAAGTTTAAAAAAATCGTTGAAGCCAATTTCGAGAAAATCGCGAGAAATGAAACATTCAGAAAATACCTAAAACTAACAGATATAGAGTTGTGCTTCCGGTTATTGTATTTTAACCAAATTTTTAATTTAGTATAAAAAAGAACTTATGACTTCAAATATAAATTTGCATTTATCTAGGACTTTCAGTTACATATTTTCTTATTCAAAGTTAATGGTAAAGTTACTTCCGGTTACTCATTTTATGGCAATTTTTCTGAGAAACCACCTTAATCATATCAATAGGCATTGAATGTTTAAGAAATACAATAAATCTTAAAAAAATCGTTACAGCCGATTTCGAGAAAATCGCGAAAAACCAAAAAACGACTAGAGTAAAGTGGCACATCCGGTAATTGGATATTAGTAAAATTGTTGCAGTTGCGTCGTGGATGGATACAAACACAAATATAAAATTTCGTTTATCGACAACTTTTCGTTTTCACACACATATGCACACACACACACACAAAACACACACACACACATACACACACATACACATACACATAGCTATTTTATTTATAATTAATGGTAAGACTACTTCTGGTTACCCGTTTTACGGACAGTTTTCTGAGAAATTGTCTTAATTATATGAAAGGGCATTAAATGTCTAAGAAATACGATAAATTTAAAAAGAAATCGTTGGAGCCGATTTTGAGAAAATCGCAAAAAAACCAAAAATAACAAGAGTAAAGCGGCACTTCTGGTTATTGAATTTTAGCGAAATTGTTGAAGTCGCGTGCAAGGGTGCATACAAACTCAGATCTAAAATTTTGTTTATCTACGACTGCCAATTCGATTTTCATGTATGTGATCGCAGTACTAGAACAAAACCTACCTTATATGTTTTAAACACTAAATGAGTTAAGATATATGTAGTGCTTCTGGACATTATGAACCCTCGAATGATGTTAGTATTCCCGAAATAAAAGCCGTTTTGTAAAAGATAAAAAACAAATCCCTTTAAGATGTTTTTGTAATAAATACATAATTTCAGAATATGTACGTAAGGTTGCAGACTTGGTCATTTAATATTCAATTTTTCTCTCTTACACAAGGTACATACAAAAAGTACTCCAAAGAGATGTATTTTTATTTTTTCAATAAGACATTTAGTTCAGAAATAATTAAAAATAGAAACACTTAATTCTATAAAATACGTCCTATTTTCTCGTGCAAGCGCTCCTAATAACTTAGTTTTACCGTTTTTCGAAAAATTTTACTTCCGCAAAAACATTGGAAAACTGAATAATATGATATGGTAGGAAAAGTATACAGAAAAATCTAATTTAATAATCAGAATCGAGTTTGTCATGAGTTTCAAATATATGATGCTTAACTGAATTGAACCGCAATGACTTGTAACATGTGCAAGACTGAAATTAACTTACGCTATTTCGTCATACATTGAGATAAAACGCCCGACTATAAATATTGCACATCAGAAATTCCGAAAATATTTTACAAGAATCCCTTAAACTCAATTGTGCCCTAGTCAAAGCTGTTTAAGCTGTTAAATTATTTTTTGTCAATGTATGTGGCGTAAAGTATACGTGGTTAAAATGTATGCAATCATTTCGAAGTAGACCTGTATAACAACAGTTAAAAATTTTATACCTATAGTTTTAGTGTACTATACTATCACTACTCTAAAAATCTGGTGTGAGACAACAGACGACTTTCTCTTACGCACATAGATATGCCAATAGTGTCCACAAAAGATCATATTATTGTCTACGACTATTTTGGAAACGATAATTGTAACGGTCGCCCATCCAAGTTACTGAACAGGCGAAAGGCTGCTTAACTCCAGAAATTTTCTCTGATAACTAGCTTCAACGTATATTTTCAGAAAAACTGTTAAGTTTACGTAAAGGGGCATTAAATACATAATAACCGTAGTACATTTAAAAATAAAAGTTATAGTTGTTTTCGAGAAAATCGCAAACAAACTTAAAAATCGCAAGAATAAAGTGGCACTTCCGGCCTTTGGATTTTAGCTAAATTCTTGACATCTCATGTGCAGCAGATAAAACACTTAAATATACACCTTCATTCATATAACATATTTAGTTTTTAAGATATGTTATTCGCAATTAATACACCAAGTACTTCCGGTTACACGATTTTCAATAATTTATTAGAGATACAACTTGATCCATATAAAACGGTTTGAAGTAACCAAAAAATTTACTAGATTTTAAAAAAATCGTTGCATCCGATTTCAAGAAAATCGCGAAAAACGAAAAGTTGGAAAATATCTAAAAATGACGGAAATAAAGTCAAACTTCCGGTTATTCGATTTTAACCAAATTCTTGATTTAGCATACCAATGTAGTTATAGCCACAAATGTAAATTTTCATTCAGCTAGAGCTTTTAGTTTCATAGTTATTTTATTTTGCGTTAACGGTGAAGGTACTCCTGATTACTCAATTTACGGAAAAGTTTCCGAGAAACCGCCTAAACTGTAAGAAGGGTAATTAAATTAAGTTAAATTAAATTGGTAAGAAATGCAATGAGTTTTAAAGAAGTCGTTAAAGCCGATTTTGAGATAATCGCAAAAAACAGTAAATTCGGAAAATATCTAAAAATAACAGAAATAAAGTTACACTTGCGGTTATTGGATTCAAACAAAGTTCTTGATTTAGCATACAAATAGTTATGATCTAATATAAAAATCGTCATTTACTTAGGATTTTCAGTTTCATAGTTATTTTATCCATAGTTAATAGTAGGCAACTTCCGGTTACTCGTTTTACGGACATTTTTCTGAGAAATTGTGTTAATTATAGGAAAGGGCATTAAATTTCTAAGAAATACAATAAACTAAAAAACATTGTTTGAGCCCATTTCGAGAAAATCGCAAAAAGCCAAAAAATGACATGAGTAAAGTGGCACTTCCCATTATTAGATTTTAGTGAACTTGATTCAATCGCGTGCGAAGATGGATATAAATTCAAATATAAAATTTCGTTTATCTACGACTTTCCGTTTTCGAGAGATTTTGTTGACAGGCACAGGCACACACATATACACACTCACATATACACACACACATACAGACACGTGTGCATACACACACACACACGCACACGCATACGCACACACGCACGTATACGCACGCGCACGCACACGCGCACGCAACGCGCGCGCGCATGCACACGCGAACGCACAAGCACAAGCACACGGACACGCACAGCCTCACGCACACGCACACGCTCACGCAATTGCACACGCGCACGCACACGCATACGAAGACGCACGAGCGGACGCACAAGCAGACGCACGCACAAACGCACACGCAGACGCAGACGCAGACGCAGACACATACGCAAATAGACCAATTTTTCATAATCTGATTTTTAGACTCAGGGGACACGAAAACTTGTATTTCCACTAAAAGCTCGACATCGAAAATTTTGGACGAAAACAATACTTCCTGTTTACAATATTTCATGTAGGTAAGAGAAATTAAAAATTAATCTTCAAAGCTATTTAAATATATTTCAAATTTATTTTTGTAAATTTCAATAAAACTACTTGATAAATAGTTGCATAGATAACATCGTGTTAAGTATGCACAACTCATGAAATTAATACGTAGTAAAGATTCAACCTACTAGCAGGAATCATAGTTGCATTACCACTTTGAAGTTAAAATCACTTGTAACGACCATATTGGTCGGTTGCGTTGGATGGACAATGTAAGAGTTTACGCCAAATTAGACTTAAGACAATAATACAGATATAATACATGAATTTACTTTAATGATCAATAATATCACAGGTTCAGCGAAACCCGTAGTCAGAGAGTATAATTTTTAAACACATTATCTAGAATTGTAGTTTCTAAAAATATTAGTAATAAGTAGCAAAGCTTAACTTACGTAGTCACTAGGCTTCCCCAAGGGTTCAGTGTGTAGCTAAAAATTAACAAATCAAAATTTGATGTACAATTAATTTGCCAATATCATTGAAACTAGTAAAACATGAAGTGTTTAGAGACTTCAACCATTATACTGTAAGTGACAGTATTTCGAAAACCCTCACTAAACAGTTCGGGAATCGAACCTGTAGATCAGCTATCTATTACTTTTCAGTAGAAATTCATTTTGCAAACAGTTATTCTAGTTTCTCAGTTAAGTTCTCTTATTTACTATAAATATAAAACTCAATTCTGAATATTTCCAGTAAATTAAATAATAATATTTACTCAAATAGAATTTATTTTAAGGAGTATGTGTATATATATATATATTATATATATATATATATATATATATATATATATATATATATATTCAATTTGGCTT
>JAHWXV010053718.1:0-12008 GCA_024586415.1 Phrixothrix hirtus
TTGTATATAACCATTTATTTGTTTTTATTTACAATACATAACTTATGAAGGTTTTACCGACTTATTACTTAATAACCAGTTTAGCTAGGTACGATTGAACTAGGCCCGTCCGGCTAAAAACTATCCACAAGAAATATAAATAATTTTCTTTCTGAGATACCAATAAATACTAAGGCGAAACCTCACACTCTTTGTCACAAAACGATTTCCCTGCAGAGGTCTTTTGAGTTTTGGGAATAGCCAGAAGTCACACGTTACTAAATAAGGCGAATACGGTGGTTGTGGAACGATATCGTTCGAATGTTTGGCGAAAAAGTCACGAAGAACGAATGCAGTGTGATAAGGTGCATTAACGTGGTGCAAAAACCAAGAATTGTCTGCCCACAATTCTGGCCTCTTCTTGCGAACAGATTCACGCAAACGACGCATAACACTCAAATGATACTCTTTATTGATGGTTTGGCCGGGTGGAAGCAATTCTGAATGGACAACACCGCGAAAAGCGATGAAAGCTGTTAACATTACTTTGATTTTCGATCGACTTTGGCGCTATCTTTTCAGTTTGGCTTCACCTTTTGTATGATATCCACTGGATTGGTCGATGGTTTCCGGATCGTAAGCATAGATCCGAGTCTCATCTCCAAAAATAATCCATTTCATGACCGATTGATAGTCAGAAAGCATATATTCATAGATCTTAACGCGACGATCTTTTTCGAAGAAAAATGAGATGTTTTGGCATTAGTCGATATTTTGCACGTTTAAGGCCCAACATATTTTTCAAAATGATTTTGGCAAATGCTTTCAAAATACCAACAGCATCTGTAAGGTCTCTAAGAGTCATTTGATGATTAGCAAGTACAAATTCTTCCATTTTCTTGACGTGTTGTTCATCGGTACAGGTTAATGGTCGTTCGGAACGCTCCTCGCCTTCAACTCTTTCACGACCTTCTCTGAACTGTTTATACAACTTATAAAGATTCGTTTTCGACAAGGCATGCTGCCCGAAGGCTTTGTGCAACATCACGAATGTTTCATCACCCGAAATTTCATTCCGCAAACAAAATTTTATGCAACTTACTTGCTCGATATAATTGGACATTATAAAAATCGTCGAATGGACTTTACCCTCGTACAAAATCAAGCGTACAACAAACTATAATGAATGTTTTGACATAAAATTTGTCACAGATGTGTTTAATAATTCTGTCAACTTAGAAAAAATATCTATAATGTGCGATTTTCCAGCGCAATTTAGATCGAAAGTTGGCATTACTTTGTGGACACGGTAGTATACACCCATTTCTTTGTTATAATGCTATTTTAAGCATTTATCGTTGACAAAGTTTGCGTAGAAAAGTTGCAGCAGAAACTGCAGTACCTGTAGAATGTTTTAGAATGCCATCATTAGGCACACTTGATATACGTACACCGAATATAGCACGCTACAGGATTTGTCTTCTCTATTAGGTATCAGTAGATTCGAGATAACGCAATTTTTTTAAACTTGAACCCCCAAAAAACTCCTTCCCAAAGTGTCTAATCGGGGAAAGTCTAGTTTTTCCATGGCCTTTAATAAACGTTTATTTAAGTTTTCCTTCCGTTCATAGTAAAGGTCTGGTGTTTAATAGCAGAAATAGAAAACGAAATGAGCGGTTCGCAATTGAATCAGAACTCCCAGTTTCAAATAAACCATTAAAAACTTTAAGGGACGTAAGAAAACATTCCGAGGTCCTTTAACGGACTATTGAATTAACTATCAAAAGTTCAGTTATCGAATCTAAAGCACAAAACTTGTAATTCTTAACAAAAATTTAAACACTATTAAATAAATTACGCCGGTCTAACATGCAAGTGCCGCAAACAAAGTATCTATAAGTATTTTGAAAACCTTGAGGCGTATCTGGGCATATTTTAGTATCATTCGAAAATATTCGTACTCCAACATTCTATTTATGATTACTCGAATGCGTTCTGTTTTTGTTTGTTGATTGGGGAGCCACCACTGTTAACGAACCCTGTGCCAGCGGGCCAGTTAGTGCCACTACTGAGAGAAACGTGAAATTTCTTAAGAAACTGGTACTTGAAGAGATGCCTGTATAAAGGTGAAAATGTTAGCAGAAATTACTAAGCTGTCCGTGGAACCATTCCACTAGCATTCATTACCATCTTAACCTGTCAAAGGTCAGTGCAAGATGGATGGCGCGAATGCTCACCGTGCCTCAGAAACAAGTGCGGGTCGGGTGCTGTAGGGAGGATTTGGAGCTCTGTGGTAAAATCCGCCGATTATTTTGACCAGATTGTTACGGAAGATGAAACGTGGGTTCATCATTATCATCCTGAGAGCAAGCAGGAGTTCAAGCAGTGGCATAAAAAAGGAGCACAACCACCAAAGGAGTTCAAAGTCACTCTATCGGCCGGAAAACCCATGACCACATTGTTTTGGGACACAAAGAAAATTTTACTGATTGAGTACACAGAAAATGGTCATAGTATTACTGCCGCATCTTACGCCAACAACTTGTGTAATTTGAGAGAAGCAACTAAAGGCAAAGGGCGTAGAAAATTGACTGCAGGTGTGTTGCTTTTCCACGACAACGCACTGGCTCACACAGAACACGTTGCCAAGACTGTGGTTTGGGAAAAATTAACCATCCACCCTATAGCCCCAACCTAGCCCTCAGTGATTACATTCTGTTCCCCAACCTCAAGAAATATCTTCGTGCAAAGCGTTTTTCCGATAATGAAAAGCTAAAGGCGGCAATTAACGCATATTTTTCTGACAAAGGAGAGAATTATTTTTTACAGGGTATTGAAAAGTTAGTTTTCCGATCAAATAAATGTATTGAGGTTATGGGGAACTACGTTAAAAAATAAAATTTATTTAGAATCTTCTGCTTTTTCCTTCATGCCTATACTGAGAATACATTGAACACCCCTCGTATATAACGAGTAGTGCAGCAACCAATCATTTTTAATCGAAAATAATTTGTTGCATGTCTTCTTACAAATTCCATTGCCACCTTACATTACCCAGCTGACATACAAAAACTATTTCTCCATCACGATTAGTGCCTTAATAGTAGTTTGAGTATAAAGTCATAGATGACTTTATCAGATTTTTCATTTCTACAATAAAGTTAAGACACACATGCTTAATCTATTCTGTGAAAGAGTCTTGTACCCTTAGAGTATTTATAATTTATTGAGAACTAACATAGCTAAGCTTCACACTATTAATTTCTTACGGTCTAGGTTAGATAATTGAAACCGCTTTTGTGCACAATTACTTGTTACTGTATCGAAATAGATTTAGTTAAATTATTTCATTGCCCATGAAGAAATCAATTTCGGTAGTAATCCTAAGAAATTTAACTGAACAAGAAAATATTGTAGACCGCTCTGTGTATTTTAAGGTTTTATAGTTCAAATTTGTATTTGTTGAATAATAATGCTCTAACTTCTATATTTCTTGTCATTTGTACTAAATAGATCGCTTTTGTTAGTCAAAATCGTCTAGACTAGGGTAAGAGTGTGAGAAATTTACCTACGATAGCAGCTTTTGTATATATTAACGATATTTGGTATTAAAAAGCTTATGTGATTTAGGTCATAAATCATTAGCTCTATCTATATAATTTCTTTAAACGACAGATAAATGTACAATATTTATTTTTGTGAAAAATAATTGAATATTTGAAATACTTCATTTTAATGTATACACGATTAACAAACAAAATATAAATTTGGTTTGTAATGTATGGCCCGGTGAGTTTCATTATTTGTCTCCAAGAATAAGCTACGTAGACATTATATATTGCATTGTAGAGTAAGATTAAGTCAATTATTATGAACTGTACTTATTTTTGTCATAAATACCACAGGAAACATATAAGATAACGAAATAACAACCATTTTGGAAAATAATAAAAACTGATGGAATTAAAGCCATAAAAGGGTATACTGCAATATTAAACAACAACATATTGTAAAAGGTTGCCATCGAATGGATTTCAATATCTAGTTGTCAAATTTCACTAGTAAAAGTTTTATGTCGTTATTTATGCAGGTGTTTTTTGACTCTACTCTTAAACCATCTGCATATAGTCCAAAAGAACTGAAATAAAATGCGTGATATCCTTGTTCATCTAGTCACGAGAAAATTTGCGAAAATAATCCACTCTGCATCGACAGTAGTTAATATTCCGTACTTGTTACGCCTTCTTTATAACTGGGCTATAGACAAAGGAACGGCTGTTTCTATTTTATTGTTATCTAAAAGGATTATATAGACTACCTTTATCATACTATAATAGCCTTCAAAATACATGTTCAACTCTGTTGTCATATTAACTATGATTCCGCCTGCGAGGATAATATCTTGGCCGTTATTTGTAATTTGTTCTGTTGGTTTCAATGTCTGACCAACTTTTGGACTTATATACGATTTAACTGCACCACAATAGATTCATTCAAGGTACACTTTGCCTTGTATTGAAGTTTTTATAAAAAGTCTTTCATCTATGACTTGGCCATTGTCCCTTAATGGTACTGCAGGGGTGTTCCTTTTAGTGTGATCGGTCCTATTAGTATCGGAATCATTGTTATTTCCTGGTGGCTAGCAGTTACAATTTTTTGCTAGGATGCCATCTCTTCCACTTCTATAACAATATACTCTGAGTCTGCGGTAGCAGTTTTTCTTTGTATGTCATTACTTTCGGCAACTTATGCAGTTATTTCTGATATTAGGCTGCCGATTTTTGCGTGAGAATTAATTATTATTTGGGCGGGGAATTAATCTCTCATAAGGGGCTGTGGCCTGTGCACCTCTGAGGTGGATTTGTTTTCGGTTTGGGGAGCTAAGCAGCTAAGCGCTTTTGGTTGTATTGTAGCTCGTATTCAATTCCTTTGATATACGTTAAGCTTGGATTGGGCGGGTTTTTAAATGTTTCGATTTGAATTTGGAGGCTTTCATATTCCTCTCCCATTGTTATCAGGCCTGCAATGCTTGATAGATCTCTACATCTGATGTGAGCTTTATATTCTGGTCTCAGATTCGCGTAGCATCTGTCTATTTTATCTATAGAGGAAATTTTGCTAGGCCGATGTATTAATGTCTGCATGGCTATGACATAATCTCTCATTTTCTCGTTAGCCCCTTGAGTTCTGTTTCGAATCTCTTTTTCGAGACAATATTTATATCTTGAGGGCAAATAACTACTTTTCAGGGCTTCGGTGAAGTCATTCCATGTATTTCAATCATCTCTATTATTTCTATACCATAATAAACTTTACTTTTTAACAATTCGGGTAAGGATTGTAATAAATTCTTGTCTTTGATGCCATAGCAATTTTGCAGTTCATCGATTCTCTCCAGAAACGGTATTGGGTCACTAGTTCCATCCGTTTTTAAATTCCACTTTCGTACAGTGTTTGCAACTTGTGCTTTTTTTGAAGTATACGTTATTTCATCTGCGTCTGTTGCTGGTATATATTGCAAGGATATGTCTTGTTCAGCCAGTTTGCTTAGTTTAGATAACTTTTATTCTGTTTCAGGATTTGACAAATTTAAAAAACTTTTTGGGTGGACTTAACAGATTATTTGGTAATTATTTGGATTATTTACACCACATCTTATTAACTTGTTTATTAATAGGTTCTATGGTGAAGATTAAGTTGAAGATCGGGGATTATTGTGGGAAGATGCTCTTGATGAAACCGATACAAAGAGTTTATAGGGTAAATTATTGTGTCTAGCTTTCAAAAAAGAACTATCGTGGCAATAACACTTTGTAGAAGTCCATCGAGACCCTTTGAAAAAGTATCAGGGAAAAAGCTTTGGGAAAGTGTCCAGGTGATGGCCTTATAAATCACAAGCTGAGGGATAAACTTTTGAAGGATTTAAAATGACTTTTAGAAGAAAACTCCAGAGCCTTTATCTGTGTATGCATGCCTTTGTGTATTTCATGTATTTTGTTTATTCATTATGTGCATGCTTTATTTTCGTACTGTTTTGTTCTGGGCGCCTTTAGTAGATTATATAACTATATATTTATAATTGTACGAGTATGTTGGGTTGCATAGGTTTTCTTTTACGATTTAATTTATCGAAGGGTGAATTTATTTATAATCGAGGTTGCCACTTTTACTGTAATGTTTACTGTTGCATATATTTGGCCTATAAATCTTTGCAGTTACCAAGCTTTCAAACGTTGAGTGTCACTTTTACTATAATGTTGAGATTGCCACTTGTTCTCTATACCTCTTGGAGATATCGAGCCTCTAAAATGTTGGGTGTCGCTGTTTCTTTATGCCTCTTGAGGAAATCGAGTCCTTAAATGTTGGGCGTCAGTTTTTCTATAACCTTTATTTCGGTTATAGATATTGTACAGCTGTTATTTATTTAGCTGCTATACCTTTCGACAATTCTACAGTCAGAGATTTGGTCACAGGTTAGCGATTTACCTATGAAGAGGCTTTATTACTTTTTGTGGCTTTATGATTGTGCACATATTCTGAACGTATTTGTATATTTACATGTTATATTTATATTTTATTTGATATCGCTTTATATCACCACCCTTTATATTATGATTCAGTTAAATTCACATTACGTTTTAAATCATATATTTAATATGTATGTTCAACAATCGTATATTTAAAAATCTCTATTCTATATTACTTTCAATGATCTAGGATCTACTCATACAGTTTATTTACACTCTATCTACATACATTCTGTAACAATAGTTGCAGAAGGTTAGTTATGTTTTGAACGTTTTGCATTAAAAGGCAGTTTATTTAGCGTGTAAGTGCATGCTACTAAGGATTTATATTAAGGTAAGATGATTAATATGTATATGGATGTGAATTTCATTTAAGACCGATAACGTCCTTGTCTTAAATGTTGTGGGGAATTTAAATTGTTCATCCTAAAGCTGGATCGTCCTCGTTTTACAATAAATAACTGTCTGGAAGTTTCTTTGAATCGTCCGCAAGGAACTGCTTAAAGCTGTTTTTGTGAGGGATATCTATGGTACATAGGAGGTTCACGATATCTATTATAAAGTTGGTGTGTCCTACTTTATAAAATTCCAGCTGTAGGCCTCCTCGGTAATGTCCTTAGGGGGCCGGGCAGGAAGATTATATGTATTTATTAGTAGTTTCAATCGGATTGTCCTTACTGGCACTAATATTATTAACGTTTATAGGAACAGGGTTTTTGTTAGTTTGAGAACGGGATAAGTTCTAATTTTTAAATGCATTTGCATTTATAGTTGAAGTTGTCTTAATTTCTTGGAAATCTAACCTTCTTACAAATATTTAATGTTTGGTGGGGTCTTTTTAAACTATTGTGAAAATTCTGGAATTTTCTATTATGACAGGTTTCTGTAATTATTTATAGTAATCTACTTATAATTATTATAATTTTCATGTCACTTAAATTAGTTTTGCAGTTTTATCCCTAGATGTCTATAAAAGTATCATCTGAAAAAAAATTGTTTAGGTTATATATTCTTTATCTTTAATAAAATTATGAATTTTTAAGAATTCATTTATATTATATTTACAGTCAATTCTATGCATCTATTTAATCATTTAATAAATAATTTGGTTAATTTCTATGAATTTAGAATTCATTTATTTGAATGCTTCTGTTTATTTATCAGATGTTTTAATATTATTTTCTACCTATTTAATCATATTCTAATAATTAATGAAGTATTTATTTCTTAACGAGTCGGTAGATTACCTTTATTAAATGTGGTTATTATTAGTATCTATTATTTTCTTTGCGGAAATTTTATGGAAAGAACTAATAATACAGTGATCTGACGATTCGCTACCACCTTTCATCACTCGTTCCTTCACCGTAGTACATACCTTGCAGAATGATTAAAAACCGACAAATTAAATTTTTGCTAACACTGTTATTCCAGCTGTAACATAGGGATTATTAAAAAAATCATCTTTTTTTGTCGTCCATTTTGAATCCTAATTTCTTAATGAACTTATTCTGAATCTTTCCTTTCGTCTCTTTCTTGGCATATATTGTTTCAGTATTGGTGCTTTACCGTTTTAGTGACCTATTATAGGAAAGCTAAAGTAACAAATCGTTAAATTTTATTCGTACAAGCAGTGCTCACCGTCCAAGTTAAAATGGATCTGTTTTTTATTTTGTCACGCATCAGATTAAATGGTGTATATCCGATGGTTTTGGTTTGTATATAAAACATACTGCGTACTGGTAATTATTTGAGAAATATTTCCATCGTTCATCGTAAATAGTAATTCATGGTTACTTATCAGGTTTTATCGTTGATGTGAACTAAGATATCATCGAGGTTGGTAACTTGAGCATCCATTTTTGCAATTACGTTTTATGTATTCTTAAATAGATATATAGAACTTCGCCGAAGAACGTCTTGTATTACTCAAATGTTCCAAAGGTTTATTTCCTTATTAGTGTAGCAGAAGAGGAATCTGGGTGTTCGAAACATAATTATACCCACCTCAAATGTATTTGATTAGAATAATTAATGTGATAAACATACTTGGAATCAATTTATAACTTGAAAATGATAACTTCAATTTCTAACTTCTAGCAATCAAATAGCCACTTATCTGGAAGCCCCAATATGTGAAAATACAATTACACCACTAAATTTCCTACCGCTAAACTGAAACTGAATATTTGGGGGACAAAAACATATTCCTCTGCGAATCGACAGTGAATCTTCTATTGTTCCATAAGTTCTCTATTTGTTGTCGAAAGACAAATCTGAGCTGTGCTCTTATACAAGAAATATGGAAAATATAGATTGAATGTAAAAGTCTGGTGCCAAATTCCACCTAGAGCTAAATATAGTAAACTAAAATGCTAAGGAGCTATATTGAAATTAGCCTGTCAAAACTGAGTAATAGACTTTTTGATCCGTAGTTATAGTCTGTACAAAGACTCGTGATGGTAATATAAGATTAGTTTTCACAATAGACTAAATCAAAACTACATTTGAACTGTGCTTAGGAGCTTTTGTCGTACGGTCCTCTTTTTCCACACCGCTTAACGTTAATTCTTTCTACGTAATCGATTTATTAGCTATTGACTACCTATTTGATTACTCTTCTTTAATATATTGATTAATTTTATAAATCCTATCGATTTTCAAATTAAATTGATTTTGTGACTTATCAATTAAAACTGTTTGATTAATTAAAATTAACTCTTTTGTCAGCTGAAATGAGTATTTTCCGACAGTTATAGTTCGGGTACCGGAAAGTCGTATAGTACTTATTAAACAAAAACCTACAAAGAAATTCGCAATAGAGCAGAGAAAAGCAATAAGCCGACTTGGAACACAATAAAACTGAGTACAATTGACATCAAGCAAGCGCCTTAAATTAGTAATATTTAATTATTAATAAATAATATTATATATCTCAACTCATAGAAATTGCAAGACCTTTTAACAGTTATTTCAAAACAATAGCTGATAACTTGACTTTTTATCCAAAATTAGATCTTTGTACAATGGAATCAATATGTAACTATATACTTAATAATGCTTCATCAATTTTGATGACTCATCTCAAACAAGTTACGAAGAAATAATTATGACAGTTAAAAAAGAAAAAGTCATCGGGTTTTGAAGACATTCCTGTAACGCTAATAACAGAAAATGTTGATACTTTAGCGGAACCACTAATTGAAATTATTGCAAAGGTATATGTCCTACAAAACTTGGAATCGCTATTATTAAATGACTACACAAAAAAACATTAACAGAAACATTATACAACATTATCTTCTATCGCGTTTTCCTAAATTTCTAAAAAAGTAGGGTAACTGCATTTTTAGAAAAGCATGAAATAATTATAAATTGCCAATATGGTTTGACCAACAAAAACACTCGGCTAGAGCCTGGATAAAAGGAAGACGGTTATGCGACTACTTTTCAATCTATCTGCAGAGGAGTTTGATTGTATAAATCATAATATATTGTTAGAGAAGCTAAATTATTACGGGGTTAGAGACATTTCAAGTCCGTGGTTAAATTATTATCTAAAAAATAGGCCGCAAATGACTGAAGTAGTATATAAAAATTAACAAGGTAATATAGAGGGATGCATCCTAGAATTGCAACCTATTCTTAGTGAAGTAACACAAGGTAGTATTTTGGGACCCTGCGTTTCAAAATATTTATAAATGATTTAGTAGAAGACCTATGCATAAAAGAGTGCATACTTTATGTCGATTATGTTACAATAACCATTATTGGAGATAACATGGTTACAGTTTTAACAAAATCTGACATTTTCATTTCATAAACTAGCATTGTAATATAATATTAATAAATCTAGATAAAACGTAACATTCATTTTTCAACTAAAAATACAAATAATAAATTTGTCATAAAAACAGAGTTCACGTAGTAGTTGGCAGCATTAACTTCCTAGGATTACATCTAAGCAGTAATTTAAACTGGTCAAACTATATATTTGAAATTAGGAAAAAGTCGGGAACCGCAATTTATACAAATCTAAAAGTAGCGAAAGACTAGAAACTGTATCATCTTTGATAGTATATTATGCATATTTTGATACTCTAATGTCATAAGGTACTCAATTCTGGGGGAATTACAACATGTTGAAGCTGTTCCCAAATTACAATAAAAAGCCATTCGAAAATTTGCTAGGAGATATTTCAACATTTCAATATTTTAATCTTGACAAATATTTACGTTTATAAAGTCTCAATGTATATTTACCACAAAATTAAAGAATTCCAAGTACCTGCTATGGCGAAGAAACTAGGTTGCCAAAATACAACTCAACGATTACTGAAAAGGTGTTGCATATATTGGTACTCAAATTTATAATAAACTAGTAACAGAAATAAAAGCGTAAATATTAAAACAAAATCCAAACAGCTGCTAAAGAAACGTCTTCAGCAAACATAGAATTATTCACTAAATGGGTACATCGATTAGATTTTAGATTCAAATAAATACCGACTAAATTTTCTTAACCTTTTTCAGATTTATCTTTTCAATTCGTTTTATTTTTGACATGGTCATAAAAACATAATATTAGCTATTCTAAACTTAATTAAATTGAACTTAACTCTAGTACGTCCAAAATATTTTCTTACATCCCTATAAGTTGAGTACATGGAGTAAAATTAAATTTTACTTCATAAATTCATTTTTTTGAAATATTAGCTTGCAAACATTCATTTCAACACATAAGTTACATTGGACTTATAAGCTACAAGTCACCATAGTTTTGTTTTTCCTTTTTGTTCTAATATGTCTATATTATATGATGTTTTGTATAATCATTGTTGCGAGGCAAATATTAGTTAGGTCTTTTCTGATACTGACTTTGAACTGTTTTCATAATTATTAATTATTTAAATTAATGCCTTTGTTTTCTTTCACTTCACCAGCATCTTTTATTTTAAGATTTATTGATTGTCACTTTGTCAAGCTTTGTCGGCGTACCGTGCCAAGATTTAAATTTACCGCCATACGTTTACGGAAAATACGTGGTTGTTAGGACTACGAGATTAGATAGGCTCTATCGGAACAAGAATTAGAGACGGTTTTTTTTCGGTGGCTAATGAATTAAGAAAATAAAGTGACAGTTGTATGCGATTTCACTCTTGTGGATTACGAATGTGAATAATTTGTATGTACTCGTCGTGATACCACCGCGATGTGGCATTAAAACACGCGTACATCGTAGGTAAATTTCCGGGGTGAGTGCGAGAATTCCTGGGGAGTAACCGCAGCGGAAGCCCGGTGCCTGAGAAGCCAAGTTGTGGGTTTCGGAAGAACTACCTGCCTCTTTTCCACCCCGTTCGCCGCTTCATAGAACGTGTGAGTCCATTAGCTAAAGCACGAACGTACGAGGGTTGCCTCTTATGTTGTTACAAATGACCACTAGATGTCGCTAGTGTAATAAGTTATTGCCATATTCGTAAAATTTCACATTTTGTATTGTAA
>JAHWXV010053733.1:0-11558 GCA_024586415.1 Phrixothrix hirtus
TTATTGTGCAATTCTAGACAAAATATGTTTTTTAAATATTGTTAAAATTCATTTAAATAAAATTCATAGAGGTGTACGGACATTTTTGCTGTCGACTGTAAATATCGAACAACTTTGTACTAGATTTAATTCAGTTATCAAAAATAGCAGAAACGGAAGCCCCAAATAAATTCAAGTGTGAATAGCTACTAAGCGACAAGAAAGTCGGCAATCAACAGACTAAGTGGTTAAACATCTGTCGACATTATGAGACGTTGGGCCAGACATCTCTAAGAGAGTTTGGAATTGCTTCGGGCGCTAGTCTTGTAGCGTGGGCGTTCAGAGGTAATTCGGCTATTTGTCTTTCCAGCATCCGACGTCAGCACATAATTCCACTTTGGTTACCGCCTCTCTCATGGGACCAAAAACGCTATCAAACTGAGAGAGCAACCCTAAACTTAGATGTAACGTCAGTTGTAAAAACCATACTTAACCACTGCACGAAGTAGAATTAGTACAACATGTTGTACACCAATAAAAAAAAATGAATATTTAATTCATTAGGCAGAACTGTTAAAAATCTAACCCACTTAAAGAAAATGTAATATCCGTTTAAAATTTGCAAAGAGATGCAATTATGTGAATTTATAAAGGCAAGAACAGAAAATACGGTAGGCGTATGAAAAAAAATAATGTGTATTTCGCTTTGCAGATTCTCTAAGCATTTAAATTTATTTTTATACCTGAAAACTAGTAGCAGCTTACAACACAGTAGAACTCGTACAAAAAACATGTAGCGAAATTTTTGCCGTTAAATTATCATGGACTAATTTGATCAAGATTGTTTTCGGTGCCCCTGCACCTGGTGCCTGTTCACAAGACTATCTTACGAATTAAGATTCCGAGATTAGTTTTTAATCATTTAGTCTGTAGGGGCAAATTCACCTAATACGTAATTTCTTTTGGCGACAAACCCTTCTTGTACAGGTAGCTTATGACGGCTCTCATTTTTTGCATAAACCCAAATATCATCACCGGTCAAAATTAATAGTTCTTGAAGAAAGTAAGACAGATGCCTGAAACTTTAAGTGCAGTAATGTCAATAAATGACAAGTCGTCAACTCTGCTTGCAGTATAAACCCTTATCTTTGTAATAGTAAATTTAATTTACGTGATTTTTCAACGGTGCCCCGTCAATTTAGCCTTGATAAAAAAGCCGCCACAAAATATCCGTGATATAATCGCCCCTATAAAATAGTTCCGAATAAATATCCCAGCTAAAATGTCTCCAAAAAGGATTTCCAAGTACTTAAACAGAAAGATTATTTTACCTTCAAAGGATTCCTTACTGTTACATGCTTCAGGTGGCGAGATTACTTTATCCAAATTTGCACGAGAATTCTTCTTGCAAGTTTGTACTATTCATGCATTGGTCGAGATATTTTGTCGGGGCTATTCTAGTAAGGACTATTTTGGCACAGGCTTTTATAGTGAGATTGTTTTGTTGGGTTTGTTTTGATTAGGCTATTTTGACGGGTGGCGTTTTTTGTTTAAGTGAGCCTCGCGGCAAGGCAAAGGTAATTTTAAATAAACTATTTTGGTAAAACTGCTTGGCATAAATTACATATAAGTTTACTGATTGTAAAGAAAATGAACAGGTTCCTTAAGAATCGATTCACACAGTGCTAACCGAGTCTATTGGAAAAGAGTCGGCCAAGCACTAACAAATATTAATTTTTAAACTTAGTCTTAACTACTATAGCTTTCTTTCTATTATCATTTCCTTAATTTTTGATTAGTCTGAGATGATACATATACTGAAAATATTTCACAAAATTTACTGTCATGAGCCACACCACTGACTTTGAATAACGAACAATTGTAGAATAGTTGGCTCATTGCAATGCAGACGTGAGAGTATTTCAGGCCAAGCTGATGTCCGGGGCAATTTGGTTGAAAACATTACGTTCACTTGGCAGATTTTGTAAACAGATAAGACTTCAGCACGCACACGATGAAAAGTGATTCATTCAATAACAAACATCATCGGCTTAGACATTTTAATGATTTAAAAAAGTGCTTTCAGAAAAGAGTACAACAAAACAGATTACAATCTAGTGTTTCCTCATTACATATTTGGATAAGGCAGTTTGAAAGTTTCTTACATTGATATAGAAAAATAGAAGGTAAGATGAATCAAGTTTTGGACTTCTAGTTTATAAGCCCAAAAATGTGCATGAGAACGCTAAAGATGCAAATATGGCTGGGCAATTCTTTGAAAACGCAAATAAATACAGAGCAGTTAAAAAAAAATTTATCTATAGCCCTATGAATGCTACAGTTCAAACGTATTGGTACGTAGCCGTTTGGTTATTATCAATCGAGTTACTACTACGAGGTCCGCTGCTTTAATTTCGCGATAGAAGAAAACAAGCATATTTATAATTAAAAAAAATTACTTTATTGCTTTTCAAAATATTCTCCTTTACACTCTATATATTTTTTGATGCGACTAAACCAATTGTCATAACATTCTTTCCACTGAGAAGTAGACACGCCCAAAATTCCGTTCTTGGACGCTTCAACTGTGTCGTGTGGAGTTAAAAATTGTTGACCATGCACACGATGTTTCAGTTTTGGAAAAATAAAAAAGTCATTAGGACTCATATCAGGACTATAAGGAGAACAAGATATTAATTCTACTTTCAGACTGGCCAAATAGTTCACAGTTTGTTTTCCTGTGTGTAAGCTTGTGGTAAGCAGTTATACAGTCTTCTAAATGTATAGTAGCCACATGACCAGTTTTTGATACAAAACAAACGATCATTCCTTTGAAAACCCTGCGAGCACGAATAACTTTAGTAGGTTTTACTTCATTTTGAAACACCCAAACAGTTGACTGTTGTTTCGTTTCATGTTCATAGGCATGTGTTCAACTTTGATCACCAGTGACAATGTCGTATACTAAATATGATGTACCTGAGTTGAATCGTTTAAGTGTTTCTCGGCACCATTTGACACGAGCCTGCTTTTGAGCTTCAGTTAAATTATGGGAAACCAACGTAAACACCCAATTGCTCATGTAAAATTTGGCCGACTGAATTTCTCTGTAAGTTATATAACGATCTGCATTTATCATTTCTGCTGTTTTTAATGACATTGGTCAAAATTTACGAACTTTATCTCTAAGGTTACTACGACCGAATTTAAAATCTTAATGACACCGAAACACAGTTGTTTTTGATGATGCCTCATCACCAAAAGCAGCTTTTAGATCAGCGATACACTCCTTTTCACCTTTTCAATCGATAATAAAATAAAATTATTGCTCGTAAATGTTCGCGATTGAAATCCATGTTTTTCCCACGTTTTGTTTAGTTTAAAATTATTCTGTAATAGAACGGCTCTATATACACCTTCTCTGTCACAGTTGTTTGACAGTAAAGATATTAAACTTTACAAATTGCCGTACAAACCCCAGTGTTGTCACATGTCAAAACTTAAGCAGTATCCCTCGTACAAGGAATAGAAAAAATCCAAAACAGGGACATAGAAATGTAGTTATTTAAGAAAATTCTCGAGGACGACAACGGAAGATGTGTTCTATAATTAATATAAACTGCATCATAAGAAACTAAAAAATTATTGTGAAAAATTTAAGGATTTTTTTTGGTTGATTTTTACCTTGCAAAATTTATTTATGAGCTTCGGGGATCGAACCCAAGATCTTTCTAATTAAAACTTTGGTTGTGAGCAATCATGGATTTATATTTAAAGTAATGTCTTAAAATCTCAGTTAATAATGTCAAAATTGTTTTAATTGCGGATATTAACGAGTGCGCTTTGTTTGACATTGCTGCAATATATAAGAACCGGCCTTGAAGAAGAATCTAGAATAAATAGTAAGTAATCTAGACGATTGTCAAATTCTGGTATATGGAAGAAAAATTTTATGTTCAAATAATTTACTTCTGTAAATAAAATTTACTTATTTTAAACAGAATTTGTTATTTTTGCAGACTGTTTTACAATAAACTTGTTTTTTGGCAAGGAATTATAATGGCAAGATGCTCCATAATAAAGATGCTCTTTATGAAAGCAAATTTAAATATAACAAATGCTGCATAATGCAAAATAAGTTATATTTTTGTTTTATCTAAATTGTATAACTAAAATGGTTCCTAAACTTTAATAGTAGACTAAGTCCAGTAAATAGGGTATTTATCAATTTTACTTGCTAAAAGCGTTTATTGATGACCGATATAAATAGATCAAAAATTTGTAGGTAGGTAGATAATGTTGGAATGGTATGTCTGTAATTAATTCATGCGTCACGCATTATTCAGTAAAATTATATTCTCAGAAAAATTTTGGGATATTTCCAAAAGTATGCCAACCCTTATTTACATATTACAGCATTTTGTATTTTTTTAAATTGCGACAAATAATTTCTTTATTAATTTGATGATAACCAGATGTGTACGAAATTATAAAATTACTGTAAAAATTGTTGGATAATTAGTAGTAATAGTACACACAAAATTACGGCAAATTAGTTTGTTTTTTGTACAATTTAACAAGATTTCCTGCTAGACAGAACGTCTCTACAGGCGATATAAATAGCTATCTCATAAGTAGAAAAGAGAGGTATAACGTAAGTTCATCTCCTTGTCATACTCATTCAAGAACAGCAATGTATAATCGAACAGCTTAGTATACAGTGTACGTCAGAGCAGACAAGAGGGAAATAAGTAGCATCTATAATAAATTTTTAAAAATATGTAATAACAAGATTTGTAAAAATAATTTATTAAAAACGCGTTATTTTTTAAATTTACTACTGAAATATTGTGAAGTGCCTCAACTATTAAATTTAACCAGTTAACGTGAGGTGATTAATTTTTTTAAATTACTATTTTACAGATAATACCCAAATTCAATTAAAACAGTGTTAAAAATCGAGATAAGTTATAAAAATCGGAAGAATGTCATTGAAACGTTTATATCCCTTATTGTTTATTCTGACAATTTTCACAACAGTTTCTCGGGGTTTACCAATGCCTAAATCGAAAGCCACATTTAAAAATGCAGTTGAAAACAATTCAGATTACAATGACGCTATTTCTAAAAATCAAGAAATTAAAGAATTCGAAAAACATCTCGACGACTTTTTGGAGTGGTACTATGAAAGATTTATATATTCTCAAGATTTGCAAAAATTAGATGAAACGCATACCCATCTCCAAAAAGGCAGTAAAACCGCTAATATTTACGAACAAATGCAATCAGATCAACCGGATATGGAAAACAATCCCGATTCTAGTAGTGAAGACGACGAAAGCCAGATCGATTTCGGATTACAAAACCCCTTCTACGCAAATTTACAGGCGATGATAAACGTTACAAATAATTCCCCAAGAAGTCAGAATTTTAGCGATGTCCAATTCATCAAGACAATGCGTGACAGGTAGGATTTTTAATGTATTTTTATGTTTTTATTTAATATTTATTAAAAATGAAAAGATCTAATTCAAATTTTTTCCATGCAGGCGTAATAGTGAATTAGACAACAGGTAGGATGTGTGTTTAGCATGTCTTTTTACACTTGTGCACGTTTAAAATGAATTTTGTTTGATATTGCTTAAAATACTGCTTGCAACTGTAGAGTATGCGATGCATATTTGAATTTTTTTGGCTGACAGGCCTCGGTATTTATCTATCATACGACCGATTTTATGTATTTTAATGTTGTGCTAAATCAAAAAGCACTTTGAAAATGTTTTGACAACAGTATACGTTTAAAATCTCTATTTTTATTGTAATTTAAAGAAATTGTACTTGAATTCACTTGGCGGCACGGAAAGTTTAAATTTTAGTTAATTAAAAGCACAGGTTACGCCGTAAAATTAAATTCAGTGGTGATGTATAGTACGTGTCACGTTCTTTATACTTTACTTTCCCCAAACTCTTTACGGACTTAAATTTGAAAAGTTGAATTTTTAACCAGCGGCGCAACAAGCTCTCATCTATTCAAATTTTTTATCAGTTACACCTATGACTGTGTCCCTATTTGGTACTCGGTGCATATTTACTTACAATCGTAGTAAACACACAAAGTATTGTACATTTAATGCTTTTAATTATAATGAACAATTTGAAATACAAATCCAAAAATTACATCACAATTATGTCACATTTATAAAATACTAGAACCATGCGAGAGCCTCACAAAAATTTTAACTGAACACTTACCAAAGTTAATTGAAACCACTAAAAATTATATCTCATGTTTTAATTTTCTAAGTTTTGTTCTCGATAATAATTCTAAAAAAAGTCCAATTTTATTTAAAACATCATAGATAATTACAAAGCCAATTGTATAATTACAAACAACATTGCCTGCTGTACTCTATTAATATAACTAGTCTATCAACGCATGTTTTTGGGACACCCTGTATATACCAATGTTATGTTTATGTTGATCAAACAAGAATTTCCAGAATATTAGCAATGAAGACAAACTATTAAACTCCAAGTCTATTTTAATTAATTAGAAATTTTTTACACAGACGACCGTTTTCGTAGATATCATTTCTAGGAACGAATCAACCTTCTTTATTACAAAATGGCTAGTGTAAAATTAGTATTTGCTATTTTGAAATAAAATATCTCTGCTTGTTGGGTCATCTCATAAATTAAAGCAAAGAATTTTTATTTGTTAATTACTTAATTTATTTTAGACAATATAATACTAATTAGAGCCAGCCAAATTTTTTAATATCTTGAGTCTCCTTAATTACTACTGTAATTAGCGGCAACAACATACAAGTTTTTTGCTAAAATTTTTGTTTCAAAATTTTCTAATATCTGCTGGGTTCTTAATTAACAACAGGTACTTTCTTAATTAGTAGGCTACTTTTAAATTCAATATTTTGTGGGCACCAACCCTTTTAATTTTGTGCAACTGTCTTTGGCAAAAATAGCGAACTATTAGTTGTGCATTTCCCTTTTTCATTGTCACAAATTCTTGTCAGGGTTGTAAGGAGGTAATCTTTATATTTAATAAACATTCTATTGAAATAATACACGCACCCTTTGAAGAAGAAGCTGTCACAACTGTACTTGTCTTTGTAAATTGTTTCCTTGTTATGCTTTTTCATTGTTTGAAAATAGACAACGAAACAACCATACAGCGCCTAAATAAATAGAATAGCGATATATATCAACGGCCCGATGAATGTGCAACATCTCCCTAAATTCAAATCACTAGAAATCTCTATGTCGAAGCAGTGTTACTTTCTCTTGTTCCCGGGCTTGTTTGGAACGATACAGATCATCTAAAATAAACAGTGCGCTTAGTTGGGGCAAGGATTCAACGAGTAGCTACTTAAAGCGGTTTGCATAGCAGACAGTATATAAGTTGGCATCTAACCGTAGTTCGCTCCGCAAACATACAAAGGAGTATATACGAGACCAACGCACTCCACTGCATGCGCACCCATCAGTCGTGGTAGGTGGGGAAAGATAACTATATAGCAACATATTTTGGTAGGAGAGCGCAGTTGCGTGCGTCATTTGTTTCTACAGCCATTGAGCAAATATGGTGGCTCAGAGTTACACTTTGGACAATTCGCATGGAGTCATGCATGTTGTCTTCATTACAACGCGCATTCGTTGGCGAACCACTCATGTAGATCTAACTAGTTACTCATTTGTTCCGACTTCCACAACAATGATGAACCCAAGGCTACGATGCTGGAATTGTTCAAGAAGCATCTACAATTCTTCTTCTCGGGTGGCACTGGACGCTTCTAGTGCTGTCTACTTAACAATTCAAAAATTTTGTACGTATCGCAAATGGTAAGGATTGAAGGAATAACTTCTCAAAGCGTTTTTGCCTCGTAAAGTGAATATAGCACTCGACAAGTGACCATATAAGAGCCAATATACAAGTGCAGTGCACAGCCTTGGCGCTTCGTGGGGAGGATCATATTTCATCCGCTTCGAAGCCGCAGCATATAACAACTAACAAAACAAGTTAACCTAGATTAACTGACTACCAAGATGATATAGCCGAAATAAAACAGCTAAACTACCATATGTAGTGGTCCAGCTCAAAAACAAATTGAGCTCCAAATTTTAATAGCAAAAAATTGAAAACATTCACCAAATCTCTTAAGTATTTCGAATCGTGAACAGTATTTGTCCATTTTCCATCCTTCTCTCGATTGTACGTCAGTAATAAATCTTCTTCCTGCTATTTGGCATCGGTTGCCTTGCATTTATTTCTGTTTCTGCGAGGTCCGTTTTTCTCATTTTATAGTTATTGTAGCGCCTAACGTTGGGATGTAAGAATATTTTGTTTTAATATTCAATTTTACCTCGTTTGACATGATTTTTTTCTCTGAACTAAATGTTAATAGTTATTTGTATTATCGGCTCAAAAAATGACCTTTTCCAAATGAGTAAAGTTTTAGCTTTCGCCTATATTTAAAAGAGCACTTTCTTGACGTATGATACACGAAATGTTTTGTGCCGGCATAAGTATAATTTGTTAAATAAATGTTACAATATTTGGTATTCGTTTAAAAATGTGAGCATTCGTTAAAGGTCGGATTTAGTTGCGATGTTCAGCGTTCGCGGCCCATCGCGATGTCCAACCATCGCGCACTACTACACTGCTTTGCTAATGTAAATGATTTCGTTAACGCGGCTCGTCGGGAAGACACAGCGACCCTCCGCCAATGTCTACGTCTAGACTGCTCATAAACAAGTCGGAACACAAATGCCAACCACACCTTTGCATATGCTGGCGCAATGGAAAGTTCATTTGAAAATGAACAGCTTCTTCAAATCTACATAAATGAAATTCAGTACAAAATTAAATTAGCGTCTATTGAGTCTAAAAAAACTCGGAACTGTTCATCATCGACATTAAGATGAGTTTCAATCTGTGTTCTGTAATAACCTTGTTGGCTTCTAGATTTATAGAATTCCTGGGTTTCTTCTCGTATGGAGAACAACCGCCGAATAACAGCATCTTCTTCGTCTTCTATCAAAATCAATGCTCCTAATGTTTCTGGATTCATTGAAAAACCACTTTTCACTTCACAACTTTATAAACGACTACCAAAACGTAAACGGCAGACGGTTTAAGCAAAACATGTGAATGTAACGGCAGGTCGCTGCTAGACGTAACGGCGGGCTGTGGACGTTGGACGTCGCAACGAAATCCGACCTTGAGGTAGTATCCAATAGCTTATCATGCGGTTGCTGTGCAACAAATCTTAGCAGCCAATGGGCAAGAAAATGATTATTTTCGGGTCCCCAATGGCGGACGGAGGCATAAAAAATTAAATTTTTGAAAATAAGCTATTTAGGAATTTTAATTTTTAGTTTAATGTTAAACAGGTCTTTGCATATCAGAGAAATGAGTTGCGCCAAGTTTAGAATCAACTGGTTTTTCCGCCTTTTGTAGTGTAGTTAAGTATTCTTCGTCTCCGTGTTACGTTTACAATTAGTTTCTGGATTTTTTGGCATCAAATGACTATTTCTATACCTTAAGTTAATACTTTGGCACCTTTATTATCATTTCAATATTGGCTTAGCTTCAGTTTGTTGTTTTTATTGAAACAAGTGCAATTTTGTTAACAATAGTTGAACTTCAGTTTTAAGGAACTATTATATTAATGTACAATCGACCCGAAGTGTTTACTTCTGTTACTTCTAAATATCTGTACTAATTTTATTATTTTTTGTCAGATATTAGAAGTAATGTCCTTTACCATATAAATGTTTTCGTCTATTAACAGCATTTTTTGTCAAGCGTTTAGAAAAAAAGCGCAGTTGATTTATTATGATAACAAGAGAATCTTCCATACTTTTCGTTTAAAATACTCAAGTGTTGTGGAATACAAGTTTCCAAATGCCGGTCCAGTTAGTCCAATATAGATCAGTGCCAGATTCACCTAATTGGAAGATGGGTTCATTTAATAATTAGTGTTTAAATTACGTAGTCACCTCGTGTAAATTTTAAAACTTTCATTGATACGAAATGGCAATATTTTATTTGCTTTTCACTTTACGTAGGGGCGCTGCAATTGTTTCGGGAATAGGTAACAAAACAAAATTAAAATACAGTAACAATGCTTCTATTGTTTTTCAAAATATTCTTTCTTAAAATCAATACACTTTTGCATGCGTTCGAACCAGTTGTTGAAACACTTCTTCCATTCCGAAGATGGTATAGCAGAAATGTGAGTTTTGTATGCTACCATGGCATCTTCAGGTGTTCAAAAACGAGTGCCGCGCATTTTATTTTCGACAACTAGGAATAAAAAGAATTCATTTGGACTTAAATCCGGATTGTATGGACAATGAGTCAATAATTCTACCTTTTGCCGCTTCAAGTAATCGACAGTTTGTGATACTGTGTGTGACGATGCATTGTCATGGTGCAAGATGATCCAACGTTTTGCATTGGTTTTTCTGTTTTCATTAATGACTTTCGGTAATCAAATGCTTGTATACCAATCAGAATTGACCGTGTGACGATCCTCTAAAGCGACGGTAGCAACGTGACCAGTAACACTGAAAAATGTTGCGACCATTTTTTTTAAGTACTACGTGAATGGACAACTTTTGTTGGATTCAATTCATGAATTATTGTTTGCCAAATGTGGCAGATTTTCCCTTTCAACTGATTCAACGTTGAATAATACTCTCCTGCTATTTTTCCTCCTTTTTGAACGTAGTTAATGGAAATTATTCCGTAAGTATTCCAAAAAACGGTTGATATGACTACATGCCGATGGTACTACCTTTGTCTTCTTCAGTACACATTGTTTCGATTGATAAGTCGATGGAAAAATTCAGATGCATTACGCTTATACAGTTTCAACAATAATTCAAAGTGGTTGATTGATTTCGATTTTCGTCCACTGTTAACAACTACGGCCCATTTCGCATAAAGCGTCTTCATATTCAAATCATCATGTAACATTGAAACCACTGTACCAATATACAAGTTTAACGCGCTATAATCTCATACACTTTCACTTGACGATCTGTCAATACAATATCATGCATATTTGTTATAATTTCTGACGTTCGGAAATTTTTTGGCCTGCCATACAGCTTAGCATTGCGAACGCTCGTACAACCACAACGAAAATCATTAACCACTTGTGACACGTCTGGATAATATTTATCAAGCTTTTGTTTTGTTTCTGTTATTGTTTTTCCACGCAGAAAGTAAGGTTTAATGAGATCGCGAAAATTATTTTTTTCCATTCTGGCAAATCTAATACAAGTTGTTTACTTAGCACAAACTAATCGGCAGATTTCTTGAAACTTTGCGTGATGTCATGCGTAAGAATCTATTTTAACAAAATAATATTGATTTCATTCTGGTGCCGCCATCTCTTACATTTTTGCCTGACTTATTGAACTATCTTTATAGAATAAAAATATTGCTTAAAAATTCACTAAAATTGATTTCGGCTTTAGAACAAAATTGAATTTTATTTTGCAGAAATTCCAAATATAAATAATTTTATAATTACGGGGGGGGGGGGGGG
>JAHWXV010053748.1:0-13241 GCA_024586415.1 Phrixothrix hirtus
GGACCTGACACGATAGCATATTCCATGATATCAAACCTATCTGCATCTTTCACTACATATTTATTAACCCTATACAACAGTATGTGGAAAAATAGCATTTGCCCAAATAAATGGAAAGAAGCCATTATAATACCGATTCCAAAATCCGTGGACGAACCCAGCAGTATAAATAACTACCGGCCTATCTCCTTAACTTACTGTCTGGGAAAAGTTCTATAAAAAATGATAAATGCTAGATTAATATGGACTTTAGAGGAAGGCAAATTTCTTTCTAAATTTCGAACAGGGCCTAGACAACACCACGGTACACTTCATTGCATGGTGAACATCGAAAATGCCGTACAAAACAGTTTTCTTGTCAGGTCCCACCTGGTTGCCGTTAGTTTTGACCTCGAAAAGGCGTACGGCACAACGTCCAGATACAGAATCCTTAAGTAAGATAGACATTTTCGTGTCCGAATAGGCAATAAAGTGTCACAATTAAAATATACGGAAAATGGGATATCACAAGGGTCATATCTCAGCGCCACACTTTTCTCCATCGCCGTAAACCACCTTCTTGAAATAATTCCGGAAGGAATTGGTAAATGTATGTATCTGGACGATCTAATGATATACTACTCAGCTGAATCTGTAGATGAAATCTAGGACAGACTACAACAAGCCATAAACATTATAGTTGAGGTAGCGATATCTACCGGTTCGACTTCTTAATGGCAACGACTAAAGCTATCCATTTTAGTCGTCTACGACGTGATTATACTAACCCGCTATTATTTATTGAAGGCCATGAGATACCCATCTTATCATCTATAAAAATTTTTGGTCTCACACTGGATAGCAAACTATATTGGCGCGAACACATTACTAGCATCGTCCAGGGCTGCTATACTTCATTAAATATACTTAAATGTATGGCCAGCATCAGCTGAGGGGCGGACACACCAGTCTTAATTCAACTCTATAAAAGCGTAATTTGATCACGAATAGATTACGGATCAATAATATATTCCTCCGCCCGAAAGTTCTGGCTACAAAAGTTGGATACCTTACAAAACCTATCTTTAAGGTATGCTATTGGAGCCTATCGCACGAGTTCAACACCAGCCATATACTGCCAATCAGGAGTCTCGCCGCCTTTATCCAGGAGGAATGGGATGCTCATGAAATACGCTGCCAAAATAAGATATTTTCCAACTCATTTTAACTTTAACCTTTTCGAATGGAGTGACGTAAATATATTTGAAATATATCCTACGAGAACTAGACCAGTTGCAATAAGGGCTCGGGAACTGTGAAAAATACCAGGAATTCACCTAATGGGAGGTTTTTTCAGAAAGCATCTAGAATTTCCACCATAGCTATGTGAAAAGCCGGAAATAAACCTTGAAATCGCTAGAAGTGGTAAAAAAGATACCGCAGGTACCATTTTATTGAAGAAATACCTACAAGAAGAGCATAATTACAAATATCACCAACTAATGTTTACTGACGGGCCAAAAACCGAAAGAGGAACTGCAAGTACCTTTTATGCTTTTAGAGAAACACACGGCTGGAAAGTTCCCTCTGTTTGTTCAGTTTTTACGGATGAATTATACGCCATATGGCAAGTTCTAAAATACTGCGATCTTTCTGAAAACTCTAACTTTTTAATATGCACTGATTCCATGAGTGCTCTCGAGGCTATATCGGTTACTTCCTGTGACCCGTTAACTCAAGCGGTCTTAAGCTCCTTCTAGTAGTTAAAGTGAAGTAATAAACGCATTCAATTTTTATGGGTTCCAAGTCATATTGGTATTCCGGGAAACGAAAAAGCGGATGTGGCCGCACGGGAATTTGCAAACTTACATGAAGAACCCAACATCGGCTGCCCTCGTCTGGGAGATTTATATCTTTTAATCACGTCTGCCCTTTTAAGGTCACGGCAACGATAATGGGATAGATACGAGGGCCAAATAAGATACGTTGAACCAAATGTCCGTGTAAAAGAGAGCAAGATAAAGATGAAAAGACGGGAACAAGTTGTAATCGGGCGTCTAAGAATAAATCATACAAATATGACGCCTTCACATTACCTAACAAATACAAGAAAACCAATGTGTTCTCACTGCAATGTTCCCCTTACAATCTCTCATATCCTAAAAGAGTGCACTCAATATGAACGCATACGAACAAGACTGGGAGTTACAGGGGAGTTTAAAACCACCCTGAGCTCAAAAAACGAGTCTATGGTGAAAGTTGTAAAATTCTGTCGTGAAACTGACCTATTCTCGATGATATAATAACCTCTTATATAAATAGAGTAAATGGCTAATGACCTTAGTTGTCGATGCCTTCAAAAAAAATAATAATAATAATAATAGTAGGAGTCAAGGGAGTCAAAGGAGAAGAGAAAGATATACTACACCTTTATCTTTTCTTGCGCAGGGACATATGAACCGAACATATACCCATTAAGGTCAGATAGCCTCTCTGTGCCTAAGACTGCCCGTGCATGTTAAACACCTGAACAGAACACGGCGGATATATGGGAGTAAATCTAGATTAAAAATTCGTATTCTCAAGGTGTGAACACCGTTCCGATGGTGAGTTAGTCCCTAACGGTGAACCTAGCGGCAGGGACGAAATGCCGTATCCCATGCGTTAAAGGGGAAATTTATATGTGATGTCTAAACTTAATGCTACCTCGGATGGGTCGTCGAGCATCCGACCTAAAATAGCTCCCTCAGTAGATTCCCGACCTGGGTCTGCTGTTGTAGTGATACAGGCCGAAATCATGGAAAGTGATGGAGTGATCAGCGTCGCTCCATGGAAAGCGACTGCTAGATTAGAACAACAATTTAACTGGGAAAAGACGGGACAAATGCCTCGGTTTCTGGTAATGGAAAGGGCGGCCGGGGGGAGCTTAGTTAAAGCTAGCCCGTTCCTAGTTGCAAAAAATTTGTATGGACTAGTAGGAAATTTGAAAAATATAAAAAAAACTAAGGAAGGCATAATTTTGAAAACCGCTTCAATTGCACAAGCTAAAAGGCTGTTAACTACAACTATCTTAAGTACTTCTAAAGTAAATGTCAAACTACATAGGACGCTAAATTTTTGTAAAGGCCTAAACACATGTTCAGATCCCTTTAATTGTCTTATCGATGAAATTTTACAGGAACTTGAATCTGAAAACGTCGTGGAGGTAACAAGGATGTATAAAAGGAAGGACGGTAAATTTATTGAAACGTCAAATATCATCTTGACGTTCAATAAACCCAAACTACCGCAAAACATCAAAGCTGCTTACTACTCGCTTAATGTGCGTCCGTATGTACCAAATCCTTTACAGTCCATTACCTGTCAGAACTTTGGGCATTCAAAGATATCGTGCTCAAACCCGGCAGTATTCTTCTGTGGAGGAATACATCACGATCATGCACCATGTCCGCAAGAAAAAAAGTGCGTAAACTGTGGAAATGAGCACTGGTTGAGATATAGAAACTGTCCTAAGTATCAAGAAGAAGTAGCAGTACAAAAAAACAAGATTACTGGAAAACCTTTCTTATATAGGTGCAAAGAAAAAGGTTTGAAACTAAATACCAGTCTATCTTACGCGAAAGTGGCAGCAAATCAAGAACATCCAGTTAAAAATCTCGTAAACGAATTGACACCAATGATTAAAGATATTCTAGAAAAGGAATTTCAAAAGTTAGCACTGAATAAGCCCCCAACGGAAGTTATGAGACCACCTCACGCCTTAATGGTCACAAACAAGGATGTCGATATCTGCAAGATCTCTGACGCATCCACATCCTTTAGAGAAAGAAAGGTAATGTGGCAGTTTGAGCCATATTGACCGAGATCCAAAATCAGATAGTTCATCTACAAGCACATATACAGACTCTCGGAGAAAGAATAAACCGGGTTGGCCTAAAGGCAAGGCTAGAAAGCCGCCCGAACTTTGTCAACCAGAGAGAGTAGTAATTTCTTCTAAAACCTAGTCGTTTATTTCTGTGATTTTTACATATAAGTGTTGTACCTTTTATTGGTTATTTATTTATTTTGTTACTTAAATTTTTTCGTTTGTGCCTGTAACGTTTACTATCTTAGCGTTATTTATTATATACCTTGTTGTTTGTCCATATACTGCTTAGTCTGTGTGAAATGTAATTTGCTCTATTGATGGTTAGTTATTATGTACTATTAAATAAAATCATTAGCTTTCGATTGACATGAAAACGGATTACAGTGGAATTGTAAGGGATTAAGAAAACACTGTAGTGAGTTAAACCTTTTAATAGCTAAACATCACACTCTATGTAATTACCTACAAGAGACCCATTTAAAGGGAAATAAAACGCTCCCTGTGCGAAACTGTAACATTTTCCATAAAAATTATGATGCTAACAATCGCGCCTGTGGAGGCGTAGCAATTGTGCTGAAAGCTGGAATTTCATGCACACCGGTCAACATTGTATCACCCCTTCAATATGTTGCAGTACAAGTAAAGTATCCTTTCAAGGTTACAATTTGTAACATTTACTTGCCAAACAGGCATTGGAATACTATGCAGTTGCACGATATGTTGAAATAATTACCTAAACCATACATACTCATGGATGATTTCAATGCGCACTCACCTACATGGAGATCTCTACAAAGAGATGCTAGAGGAAGATTAATAGAAACATTTATTGACGAATCGAATCTCGTTTTACTCAATACAGGCAAATCTGCCCATTTCAGCGCAGCTGATTGTAGCACATCAGTCATTGATCTAACGATGTGCTCTGGGTCTTTAGCAGGTAGATTATTATAGAACGTTATAGAAGATCTGCACTTCAGTTATCACTATCCAATCAAAGTTTTGTTCAATACGGTCAAAGAAATTGAGCATATACGAAGAAAATGGTTACTTCAAAACGCTAACTGGCAACTGTTTCAGGAGAATATTCATCTATCTACTTTTTCGGAAGACGCGAACACAGCCACCAGAACATTTACTTCTGAAATTTTAACAGTTGCCGAGATACGAATATCGAAATCTAAGTGAATCATCCGAATTAGAAGTCGTCCTTCGTTGAACAATGATGTTGAGGATGCAATAGTAAAAAAGAAAAGAGCCCTAAACCAATATAAACGCCATCCAACACTAGAAAATTTAATTACCTTTAAAAAAAGGAGGGCTGAAGCCAGGAAACTAAGCTTGCAAAGCAAGAAAAAGTTGTGGGAAACATATGTATCTTCGATAAACACCAATACGCCACCTACGACAGGCTAGAAGAAAGTAAGTGCGATTTCTGGAAAAACAAAGTCATCGGTGCCAAAGTTTCTAATGGCAAATGGACTCATAGTGGACGATATCAAAGAAATTTCCGAGATACTAGCTAACCAATTCGAAAATGCCAGTAGTACGACAAATTACGATCCCTATTTCACACAAAATTATAAATTCGAACACGATCTAAACTTTTCTACTGAAAGTGCTGAAAATTATAATAATCCCTTCTCAACAGCTGAACTTCAAAAGGCACTCAGTTCGTGTAAAGAAACTTCTACAGGCCCTGACATGATACCGTATGCCTTCATAAGGCACTTGCCTAAGAGCGGTGAGAAAGCCCTTTTAGACCTTAACAACCATATATTTTCATCAGGCACGTACCCTGACACTTGAAAAAACGGTATGATAGTGCCTTTATTTAAACCCAATATGGATCCTTTACAAGCTTCCAATTATCCACCTGTAACTCTAACAAGCTATTTGAGCGAGGTACTGGAAAAGATGCTTAACCAACGGTTAACATGGTGGCTAGAGCCGAATAATTTTATTTCTGCAGAACAGGCAGGCTGTCAGCGAAACCACTCTGCCCTGGATGCCTTAGTTCGCATAGAAAATGGAATTCAAGAAGCTTTCTTTTAAAAAAAATACACCTCGTAACAGTATTTTTCGACATCGAGTAAGCTTACGATATGACATGAAGGTATAGGATATTGAAGCAACTTCATGACTGGCGTCTACCTGGAAACATCCTTATATTTTTAAGTAGCTTTCTCGATAAACGTATCTTCCAAATCCTGCTAGGTAATATAACCTCGTCGAAACATGTTTTGCAAAACGGCACACCACAAGGTTCCGTCCTCAGTGTTACTCTATTTTCAATAGCTTATAACTTTCTCTTAAATAAAGCTAATTCCGCAGTACCAAGAACATGTACGTCAATAATTTAGCAATATATAGCAGTTCTTACTCAATAGAGTAAGCCGAAAGAATGTACAGGATGAGATCTACGTACTGAGTAACTTAGCGTTTTCAATAGGCTACCGCTTTCTGGCTACAAAAACAACTTGCGTAGAGTTTTGTCGATTACGATCCGAGCATGCGCAACCACAACTACAAATTCTAGGGCGACAGATAGCTGTGAAACCATCGACAAAAGTGCTTGGTTTAAGCTTCGATAAAATACTTTAATAGCTAGAGCACATGAGATATTGTAACAAAAATTAGAAACAGTAAATGGAAAATTCTAGAATCATCTAGAACGTTTTCTTTGTAATATAATAGATGATGTAATCCGCAAGTGACTAATTGCAGTAATTTATGTCTGTCAATTCAATTAGGTCAGCAATGAGTAACATGACATCATTATTATAATATAAGTAATGAAGACCTTCGACGAACACCTGAATAATTTCGAAGAGGTGTTTCAAATACTACTGAGTGCACATCAATAACTTAGTCCAAAAAAGTGCAACTTGTTTGAAAACAAAGTGAAATACTTAGGTCATGTAGTTTCGGGAAAAGGTGTAGCAGCAGATCCAGAGAAAATCAAGTCCGTGCGGGAATGGCCACAACCGAAAGATAAACATGAATTAAGAAGCTTCCTATAACTATGCACTAACTATCGACGATTTGTACGTGGATTTGCAGACATCGTAACACCACTTAAAAAACTTACTGAAGAAGACCAGCCATATTTATGGAGCAATAGCTGCCAGGAGTCATTCAAAACACTTAAACAAACATTGATAACAGCACCTATACTCAGTTACCCTTGAATAGAGGGGAAATTTGTCCTAGATACCAATGCTAGTCACGTCGCCATTGCTGCAGTACTATCGCAAATTCAAGACGGGGAAGAACGAGTAATTTGGTATGTTAGCAAAGTGTTGTCCAAACCTGAGAGGAAATATTGTGTTACGCGCAAAGAATTGTTAGCGATGATAAAGGCCATTGAACACATTTACCTTTATGAACGAAAGTTCCTAATGAGAACTGATCACGCCGCATTGAAATGGCTCCTGCAGTTTAAGAATTTAGAGGGCCAAATAGCGAGATGGATTGAACGGCTACAGCAGTATGATTTTGAAGTTGAACATCGTGCCGGAAAAATTCATAGAAATGCTGACGCTTTATCAAGACGGTTTTGCACAGAAGATTGCAAGCATTGTACTCGGTTGGAGTCAATAGTTGAAGACCCTCTTGTCAACCGTACTACTGTACATAACGATTATTGGAACCCAGATAATGTTAAACGAGATCAGGCAAACGATCCAGACCAGAAGGGCTATTAAAATGGAAGAATGAAGGTCAAAGACCAGGTCGGGAGGAATAAACCTCATTTAATCCCATTGCTAAAGCATAATGGTTCCAATGGGACTCCTTGAAAGTTCAAGACGGCCTTTTGTAAAGAGTCCTAGAAAGTGATGATAGATTAAAACACGAATGCAGTTGGTGGTTCCGGAGAACATAGTAGCGGAAATTCTACGACAGCTGCAAATTAGTCCATCAGGAGGGTATATGGGAGTAAAGAAAGCTCTGGAAAAGATCCGTGAAAGATTTCATTGAATGAACTGCAAGGATTATGTTAAGGAATGGTGTCGAAAATGTGTAACATGTGCATCTGGGAACGGGCCATTGGGGAGGCGAAAAGCACCGATGCGTCAATATAATGTGGCTAGTCCATTCGAAAGAGTCGCCATTGATATAGCTGGTCCATTTCCAGAAACCGAAGCAGGAAACAAATACATTCTGGTCGCAATGGACTATTTTAGTAAATGGACCGAAGAATTCGCTCTACCTAATCAAGAGGTAATTACAGTGTCCGAGACCTTGGTAAAAGAACTGTTCAGCCGTTTTGGGATTCCTTTAGAGTTACACTCAGACCAAGGAAGAAACTTTAAGTCAGCCTAGCTTCAAAATCTCTACCAACTATTGAAAATACGCAAAACCAGAACAACTGCTCTTCACCTGCAGTCAGATGGAACGGTAGAACCCACGAATCGAACAATGGGAAGATATCTGTCAAAAGTTGTCTCGGACCATCAAAGAGATTGGGAACAATACTTGCATCTATTCCTGATGGCATATCTATCACCCGTACACGAAACGACAGGAGGGACCCCAGAGAGAGTGTTGTTTACACGTGAAATAAGACTACCATGTGATTTGGAATTTGGCAGTAAGCCTGGAAAGGAGGAGGACGCTGGAAATGCGTATGCTGAAAGCCTGCGAGAGAAGTTATATTCTATGCATGAGAGAGTTCGTAGTAACATACAGATTGCCAGCTATCGAATGAAAGTCCAGTATGATGTAAGTTCCAAAACGCGAGGATTTCAACCCAATGATCTAGTCTGGTTGTACCAATCTCACCGATAACGAGATGTATCTCCCAAATTCAAAGATCTTGGGAAGTTCCGCATAAAGTGCTAAAAATGGTCAACGATGTAATGTACCGAATTGTGAAATTTCCCAGAGGAAAGCCCAAAGTGGTTCACATGAATCGGTTAGCCCCATACACTGAAAAGAACGCAGAACCATGACAGCAAGAATGTATGCAAAGGACGAACTATTTCGGAGTGGAAGAACTAGAAGTCAAAAACAGCGAAAAATCATTCACTGACTTTATGACAACCTATGCGGGACGCCGCAAATCTAGATTTGGGGTTACCACTGAGGAGTACAGAGATCTATTTGATGTACCAGAGGAGTACCGCTTGACCCATTGTGTCGCTAAGGATGTCCGAAAATCCTGTGGTATAGTAGTTGAGTTTAAGGAGAGGTATGGTGGCGTAGAGGAAATACTGCGACAGAAGCCCGAAATTGTATGTCACCTACTACGCCGTCAGCGCCAAGGTATGCGAAGTATTTACTACCTTGTGGCGAAAGAGTTATCTCATCAAAAGACACTTTATGAAGACTTGTGGAAGGCGTTATGGGATTTAAAGAAACGTGTTTGTGCCGGAGCCAGTAGTAAGTTAGCGGTACCAAAGCTTGGCTGAGGCCTAGACCAGCTTAATTGGTGCGTGGTACGGGACATATTGTAGGTAATGTTTCGTGGCACTGGTGCCAAGATCCTGGTGTGCAGTTGGAACCTAAATGCAATTCCACCAGTGACAAAATCTGTGTACTGCCATTTCTTCAACAAATAGGGCTGCAAGTATGGATCGCAGTACAGATTCCGACATTCGTCAACGAAAATAGAAGCATCGCAAGTGCAAAGTCTAAGATCACTGCAACGGGACGTAACAGTCTTAAGGAGGAGGCAGTGTAGCAAAAATTAAAAACAGTAAAAGGAAAATTCTAGAATCGTCTAGAATGTTTTCTTTATAATAAAATAGATGATGCAATCCGCAAATGTCTCATTGCCGTAATTTATGTCTGTCAATTCAATTACGTCAGCAATGAGTAGCATTACATCATTATTATAAGTACTATTCTGTAATATTCTATTTCTATTGTTTTCTAGAATTTATCTTTCCTATATAAGCAGCATATAACATTCTCTTAGGTTAGTTTTTGTTGGATTCTTGTACTGTGCATTACTGATATAAATATAAATATACATAAATAGAATTATAAATAAATGTTTGCTGCGGATGGATTGTAAAATAAATAACTAAATATTTAAAATAAATTAGTGTACATAGTTACTTGGAGAATTTTAGTGAATATAAATAAACATTGTAAAATAATTAACAAGTTTCGTTACAGTATCTATCAGCCAGGTACCGCAAGATATTCAATTTGATAAAAGTTTTAGGGAATAAAAAATGGGAAGGAAATTTGGAAATTCTTAGTAGGTTGCATAAGACACTAATATTAGCAACAACTGAATACCGTTGCATTACTTATGCGTCGGCATATCCATCAAGGTTAAAAGAATTAGAAGAGATTCAGGTAACGGTCTTAAGGTGGGTAACTGGCGTCTTCAGAACCAGCCCTTCAGAAGCAGTACATTTTTATGCAGACGTACTTCCGCTTAAAAATATTTTCCAACTGAGAATTTTAAATTACGTTGCAAAAATTAAAAGCCTACATGACTATATAAACCACGAACTAGTTAATAGTAATGACATAGATACATACCAACATAGACCTACCTACTCGAACCCGTTGACAATTAGACATTTGAGCTGATTACAAGCACAAATGTCGAACTACCACAATGTATTTATAGCTTTCGACACGAGCATGCGCCTTGGACAACAAAACTACTCAAAATAAATACAAAATAAGCGAACTTGAGGAAAAACTACACCCCGTCCATTCCCTACCGAACACTTTTTGAAATCCAACGAAGAATGTTCAAGTACGATATAGAAATCCATACGGACGGATTTAAAGCCACAAAAGGTGTCGGGTCAGCTATAGCAGTTTCGAGATCCACATCGGCACGGTCTTTAACAAAATACTGCAATGTATAAACCGCTGAATTGTATTCAATATGGCAGGCTTTGATGTTCTGCCAGTTTGCAAATCATAACATCTTTTTAATATGTTCGGATTTATTAAGCGCGCTAACCAGCTTACAAGACCCATTTAATAGCGATTCGTTGGTTAGAAACATAACCTGTTTAGCTGATTCCCTGCAAGCACAATGTAAAAGTCCGCATTTTATGTGAATTCCTAGTTATATAGGAATTCTTGGAAACGATGAAGCAGACAACGCTGCTAATATGCAGACAAATCGGGAGGAGCACGATTAAGCAATATAAATTCGCTTTACCGACATAAAAAGGCATATAAAGAGGTTATTAGGGGAAAAAGGCATACTGAGTGGGAAAAATTCAATGGTCACTTTAAGTTTATTAATCTTAAGAGCGAAAAGTGGAAAAAATCTGGCTCGCTAAATCGGCGGGAACAATTAATTATATGCAGATTACGTAAAGGTATCCGCGTTTAACTAACAGCTATCTATTGGCAGGGGGACGACGACCAATGTGTGAATACTGCAACGAGAAACTAACAGTCATACAATTACTAATATCATGCAATAAATATTCAGAGGTTAGAAGAAGAATCCTGCTGAGTGACAACATTAATACAATACTAGACAATGAAAACACTAATGCGAAGAAGATCTTACAATACTGCAAATAAATGTGACAACCTTATAACAGAAAAAAATAGGAGTCAAGGGAAAGGATAAAGATATACTACGCCCTTATCTTTTTTTGCCCAGGGGCATATGATGCCAATATAGATCCACAGGGTCCATTAGCCCCTCTATGCCCAAGACCTTCCGTGCGTGGCGAAGATACACATTCTTCACGAGGTGACCCTGTTTAACACCCCAGCAAGGCACGACGGCTTTATGAGAGCAGACGCAGATCAAAATTCCGCAATCGCAAGGTGTATTACCATGCCGATGGGCTGCGCTAAAAAGAATATATATATTAGATGTCGGTACAAAAAACGGTAGAAGTGCCCCAGGAGGGTAAGATCTGTGGTCCAGAATCCCTCTCCGCTTTAGCGAGCTGTCCCAAGGATTCTGTGGGGGGGGGGCAATGTATTGAGTTGTTTAGGTGTCCGTTCCATCTGCGATGCTGGGTCTGAACTGAATATGGGACAGCACCCCGTGGTTAGCGTTGGTAAAAGAAGCGACGCGTCACGTAAAAATACTTCTACGCACAAGGCGAATAGAGAGACGGAGGCCCCAAAGCCCTGGTTCCTAGTCGTAGCATGAAATGATAAAATAGATTTCGTGAAGATTAGTCCGTTTCTAATATCCAAAACTATATATGGCTTGATAGGAAACACAAAAACTATAAAAAAGTTTAAGGGAGGGTTGCTAATTGAAACGATCCCCGATGCAGAATCTAGAAGATTATTATCCACTAAAATGTTAGCATCGTACGCAGTGGAAGTGACATCGCACAAGACCATAAATACATATAAAGGGGTAGTGTACTGCGAGGGTTTATTGAACTGTTCAACGGAAGAAATACTAGAGGAACTAAAGGGTCAAGGTGTTGTATAGGTATAGTGAATAAAGAGCAGACGAACTGGCATTATTGTGGACACAGCATCACATATCCTAACTTTTAATACGGTTAAGCTGCCCGCAAAAGCTTTTACCGCATTCTACGCCTTAGAAGTGAGACCTTATATTCCCTCGCCAAAGCAATGCTCTAAATGTCACGTTCTTGGGAATACCGCCGTAAATTGTAATAACTCCAAAGTATGTGTATGTGGTAAGGATATTAACGAAGGATCTAGATTTGTGGAAACTGTGATGTATACTAACTGTAAGGAGAGCACTCCACACGCTCCAGAAACTGCCTCAAGTTTAGGGAGGGGGCGAAAATTCAGAAGGTATACTTTAGAACGAATCTCGTTTGCGGAAGCGAGGAGAAGGGCATTAGCTAATAATCAGAAGCTACCAGTATCTTATACCGAAAGAATAAAGGCCTCAACGGTTGTGAACGTTAAACAAATTGTAAAGGAACTGCTACCTGAAAATGCAAAAATTTGCACAGAAATAATAAGAAGTGCCATAACCTACGATAGTCAGCCTAATTTTAAAACTACAAGTCAACCTGTATCGATCCCATCAACAACTACAGTCCCCACTTAGAAGATTATCCTATATTGAATGAGAGGGGGAAAAGAAACGAAAGGTCCCCCTCTTTCACATGTTCATTAGACGGAAATGAGTCGGAATCTAGTCAATCCTCAACTAGTCAAAAACAGAGGAAGCCGGGATGGAAGAAGTGAAGACCTAGGAAATCAATACGCCACAAAGGTACTGAACCTACTTGATCCACGCCAGTAATAACACTTGTGATATTTACAACCAACTAACTTTGTCTGTGACATTTCTCTCCTATCTAAGTAGTATAATCTGTGATGATCTGCAATTAACTGTCTCGTCTATCTATATACCCACTATTTTATCTAGTTCCAACATTATTTGTTTTTAATTATATATATATATATATATATATATATATATATATATATATATATATATATATAT
>JAHWXV010053770.1:0-22976 GCA_024586415.1 Phrixothrix hirtus
CTTATAAAATTCTACATACATAATCAATTAAGTGCATGTTTGAGTTTGGCATCCAACAGGAAACACGTACAGAGGAAGGAAGAAAAGGTCAACCTAAATTCCTATAACTCTGATGCATTAAGTAATACCACCAAAGAGACATTGACTGACAGCCTTTGGCGCAAAGAAACGGTATTTTTGTTCAATTAAAATCTCAAGCTTTGCTATATAGTAATATTTTTTAAAAATATATTAATTTGTAAAATTTTTAATTTTGCATGTTCAACATGAGCGTGTTTGAAAAGCACGCATACTCATTAACGGAACTCTAGCCAACCGCATAAACCTTAACAATGGAAATAAATTATACTGCTGTCACTTGAATGCAGCTTTAGGATATTTTCATTTATACGTTATGTTTGAAACTCATTATTCAGTGCTGACATTCAATTGGCCAGGAACCTGTGAATTGATCTAAAACATGGAAAAATCGTCATTTTGTGTCCTACATTGCGCATCGTATCATCTTCCAAGTTATGATAGATAAGCTTCTCTCTCTGCGCTTTTATCAAGACACTTGTCCTATAATGCGATCACAACATGAAAGTGCAGTTTCATACGTAAAATAGGACTTCCTGATTGACGACGGCTTATAGTGCAATCTTTTTGCATCTCATTTTGCACTAATTTATTTTTTTTGCAGTCATGCAGTATATTTAAGTATTAGATTCTACTTCATCTATCCCAGTTGTTGTGATATTGTTTGTTCAATAATTAGAAGTAACTTCTAAATTTAAAAAAAGAAACGCTGCAAGCAATCTCAAATTTGTATAAAAAGAAACAAGTGCTCTATTCTAAAGAATTATTTTTCATCTAAACTGTATACTCTGTTACACAATGTAAAATGTTTAATGAAATAATCAATTATGCAGAAAGTAATCTTGATTACTGACATAAGCATATTTCTGGGGATTCCTAATATGGTAGTTAAGTAGCCTCTGTAAATCAAAGTTCTTCTTAAACTATTTTCTAAAAGATGTGCCAGAACGAACTAGAGCAATATGTTTTGACTCTTAAATGATAACTATTATTGAATAACATTACGTTCAGTAAGGTAACACCCGTACTATCCCTTTACTCCGCTAAGAATTAAGTTAAGCCTTGCGTAAAATTATATTAGTGGCATGTCATAAAACAAAGTACATCACCTCAAAGTTGTAGCGGTCACTTATTCAAATCTGCCTAAATTTAACGTAACGTGCAGAGTATTGATACCTACTTAGTACATATTAATTCTTACGTGAACTAGCATCTGTTTAATTTTTGTCTTATTTCACGAAGGATTTGATTAGCAACATCAAAATGCTTTGAGGATGTTAAGTTTCTAACCCATGCCAGGGTTGCCTCCTTAGAAACTTTCAATTAGCCAGGAGGACCTGAGCATCGTTAACAGAAAAATTTTCTCCAAGATATTGCTGAATAAAATTTTCACCCACCCCCTTTTTCAAACACCTTAATCTTATGTTAAACAAATACCTGCTTATTAAACTAACTATTCTATTCAAATTATTCTGTCCTCTTTAAAAATGAATAAATGGAATTAGAATAGTAAAATTGTAGTTTCGTACCACATATTAAATTAAATCAAGTTAAGCAAAAACGGGATTTGCCTAAAATTAAATTGCAGATAATTCGCCACACTTGATTTATAATTTACAATTTGCGATACATTTTTACGAACATTAGCATAAGATGTTGGCCAAGCACATTAGATGTATTTAATTATTGTTATTTGCTTCCGGTAGTAAGATCTTGAATTGACATTTGTAGATTTGTATTTTGTTTATTGTTTCATATTGTAATAGAGAAGTTAAATATAGTGGATCCTGCCTAACTGCTTCACACTATGGCAAACCAATATGTCTCCATTAAGCGATGTTTAGTATATTAAATTGCGTCTACGTTCTTTAACATTTGACCCAAATAAACCGGACTTCCTAATATAGGGCGTCCAAGTTAATCGAAATGTACTGTATTTATTTAGTTAATTAACTTGTATAGGGATGTTGTAGAAACCTCACATGAAACATGTCGAACTTCAATACCCCTTATACCTTTAGAATTAGATAACGAATTAAATGCTTAATTCTCGAATTACAATATAGCAAACTAAACAAAACCCAAATTTAAAAATGTTAACACAAACCTACTATCTCAACAAATTAATAACCTCTAAGTTATTAAAGGCGAGGTCAATAAAGCATCAAAGAATGATAATTTCAAAAGACTAACGAAATTGTTATTTGGCGACACTTTTAATTATTTTAATAAACTTTAGAATCGAACTAGATAGTTCCGGTAAATACCATTTGTAGGGTAAAATGTAAAAGACACGTTTACCAAGTGACTTTAACGTTATCTATGATATATCTTGAAATAGATAAGTTAAAAATTAAAATACCGAGTAACTCATAATACGTGGTGCCCTTATATAATACTGCTATAGTTGAATTTTATCGGTTTTTTTATTGACCTCTAAGTACATTGCACTTTAGAAAAATTTGAAATCATGATCTCTTTCGCAACGACTAGCCGATCCCTTAAAAAGCGCCTTAAAAAGAAATATATGTATTTTGAATGGTGTAAAACTGATCCTTATTGCGGCCATAGTTCGTTTAAGTAGATCACAAAGCAAACGTTTTAATTCACACAAATTATTGCAATTACAAGAATCTACAAGGTATACCGTAACTGAATGTCCATACTGAAACTATTTACTTTTAGTGCAATTCTAAATCAAAACGTTTTAATATAGGCCTTATGGTCCACCATTTTAAAGTTATGGTGCAAACATGTTTAAAAAATTGTGACAAACATAACGAATTATTAATAACAAGGCAACCATAGTAGACCATACTAAATATTAATTGATCATCTTCATAATTGACCAATTAACAAAAAATTTGCATTTACAACGCTATAAAATTTTAAAATACTACCATGATGAAATCTATATTTAGTCTGGGATTTTCGAAAGCACTAAAAGTGTATTATGGTCATTGTTATTAAAACTTGTAGTTAAAATTGTATTGAATTGTATATTTTGCAAATTATTTTCAGTTTAGAAAATAGGATATGCATGCTTTCGGTCGCGATTTAAATTATTCAGGCATCACGTATCAAATATAAAGAGATATTGTACATAACTAACTTTTTGTTTTCTCTTTATTAATTTGAAATAGCACCAATCAAATAAAAAAGTAAGCAAAAGGCAACTCTGATGAACCTACAAATTTATAAAATTTATTGAAAATATAAGTGTTTTCATACACTGACGCTGAATATCCAATTTTCTTATTCTACACCTAGTATTATCATTATTATTCCGTACTAGTTGTCAAATAACGGGTATCTTCAATGAATAGGTGAATGCAAATTTTGCGATATAGGCACATGTGATGTTATGCTGCTGGACCTTTTACCTGGATAGCTAATCCTTTTATGGTTAACATCAACAAAAACACTAAAGATGAGTAGTTCTCTTAAACAACTACCCGGCTTTTAGCTGTGCTTCGAATATACACCTAAATGTTTCTTAGTGCATATATTCGAGAAGTATCGTTCTTTGGTTTGTATTTAGCCTTTAATCTAACCTATTGATCATTAAGCAAAATATGCAAATTACCAGAATTTGTCAAGTTATTACTTATCTGTTTTGTCAGTACGTCTTCTTTAAAGAACTTTTTACTTGTAAAAGATCAAAAATGCAATTTCAATTTCTAAATTCGCGATTATCCATTGGTTTTCTATATTTATTACTTAACCAACGACGATTTAAGAAAGTCGGATGACTTATGCATCATTCTATTGTTTAGCGGAACTTACGCTGAAATTTGATAATATTTCATTGTTGTATAGCTTAAACGCTGTCAAGAATGCGGGACCTTTGTACGCTAAAGTATATTAATGTAAAGTTAAAAGTAAATGAATTTTGTGTGAGATGCAGGTATAACATATTTATTCAAAGGCAACTAACTATTCGTCAAAGATGAATTGTGTTAGTTAGGTGCGCCTCACATGGAGGAAACCACTTACATTGCGGTACTGTTTCGTGTGGTTCCTATTAATCTATCTTGCCATTTTGTGGTCACCTCTTCGGTGTATTACAATTGGATTCTCTTACGCGCAATTTTTATTTTTAGGTGCACTTTATGGCAAACATTACTTGATAGTATTTGGTCTATGGACTGAACTGTTCTACAATTTCAACCTTTTCCAGAGCTATCAAGTTTAAGCAGTTATTTGAAATAGGAAGCATTTTAAATTCCAAATTACAATGTAAATCGTTTTGATACTTAGTAACTTACCTGTGTTACATATTGTCATCCGGAGTACTACTGAAGTCGACGTATAAAATCTATAGTTACATACGATAACCAAGCGGAAAATAATCTACGCTTATGGGTAGCTAATAATTCAAAGTAAAGAAACTAGCAAGAAGACATATATATATATATTACTCTAACATTTATTTTAATCGTTATCTTGAAGTAAGTTGTAAGTTTGTGCTACTTATTTAAATTTCTAGAGAAATTTTAATAATCCAGTTAATTGAGAAAACACCGATGACTCTTATTAAGACATAAGTTTAATAATTGTAGCGTTATACAAGACCAAAATAATTAGATCAGATACTACATGTATACGGAAAACCACTTTTTTGAGTGCGACTACACTCCTCTTCAAGCTTAAAAATGCGTCAAATCGTCATGTTTCTTAAAATTAATATGCACAAAATCTTCAGTTGAAGTTAGTTAAAATATCTATAACAATTCTTTAAAACTTGTTTTGTTATTCACTGACCTTATACATATATAGCTAAAAGCAAATAGACCTATAACCTAATTACATTGAATATTATCTTTAATAGCTTATTAAATTTTTATATATTTTAGTAAGCAAATAACGAATATAATAGAAACCGATTGAATTATAAGAAAAATAATACAAGAAATTGTTCAAAGTTTCTGTTAGTAACGTAATAAATAAAAATTCTATTGATTCAAAACTTCAAATTTTGATAAAAGTTAAAAATGTCGAAACGACGCCATTTATAATTTAAGGGATACATATGATGTCACTGGGTCGAAAACCTTTAACAGCTTCAAATAATGCCTGAATATAAACTAAACAAGGAAACAAAACGAAACAAAATTGGTCTCTTTCAATACGGGAAGCTCCAAAATCAACAATTATGGGGTTTATATCTCCCCTACAGTGTACATCCCTCATTTAAATTGTCAAATCTCGAGTGATCTTCTTTATTAGAAGCTTGGAATATTAATACCACTAACATTCCTGTACTTTTATAATAAAATTAATGGATCCAAACATTAAGTTGAATTCTTATAACGTTTACATTATTTTCAACCAACTTTATTTGTAGACTGGAATTGTTTATGACTTCGTAAGGGGAGCTGGAGTGGCAAGTTATAGAAATCAAAAGGAAAATAAAACGGATTTAATTAATTCGGTACATAATAAAGTGTTGATATTTCTACAGATTATTTCTGCTATTCTATAGAACACAACCACAAAAATATAATTACATTAGTGCTATAAGAAATCTGTTAAAAATGTTGCTTATGTATCCAGAATTAAGGTGTTAAGGTAATTAAAATATAAAATGGATGTAAACTTAAAATTTAAAAGCGAATAATAAACAGATACATAATTAATTAATTAGTTAATTACCTTTGTAGTACACGTGTCACCTACTACAAGTAGAAATTTTTGAATATGTGCATATAAAGAAAATGCTAAACGATATTTTTAGTGGAACATTAGAGCCCCAAGAACTGTTTCTTAAATCTCCGTCTAATTGTTGGAGTTCATGGTATAAGACAACTTTGTTTGGGGGACATTAACAGCTTTCATTCAGTTGGCGGCTGTTTCTTTCCTTTCTTGTCGTGGAAGATGCGGATTAGTTCCAGTATCACCTGGACTAACTAGTCAACACTTCATGTGAAGGTGTTGAATGTTTTAATGGCTTTTAATAATACTTGGCTTGCTTCGAGTAACCTAGCCATGCTAAAGTGCTTGAGGCAGGCTGCCTTTCATACTACAGGTCGATCTGCTGCTGCCCGGGAGGCTCAGGCCTTAGCAGCTTACGGGTAACACTCTTTTTCTGGTGTCTTGCAGAATTTTCGGTTTAGGACTTAGGAGGCGCCCGAAAGTTAGCCGTCTGCGAGCCATCATAGTTCGAACGCTTTTGCGGGTCTTCAAATGGCTTTGCGCATTCGCCCATGATGAGATCTCCTCCTCATTTCACGCACTTTGGTACCATGATACTATGTATGGACAACATTTTGACATCTGTGGCATTGAACAGTTGTAATGTTTCTACGCCGCGATTCGATGCCCACACAAAGCGCTATAACTGCATTGATACTATATGTACTTTTGCCTTCCGGAGATTTTTGACTTCTGCGCAGTTGGAAGGTGTAGGTGTTTTATCTGGAGCTCTGAGTACCCTCCGAACTGATAAAATAGGGAATCCTTGCCCGGAGAGGTCATTTTTGATATCGCCATCGCTGATTTCAGCCAAAAGGTGAGGTATGACAACCCGCAGCGCCTTCTCTTTGTTGAATAGATAAGTTTGGCAAGGGAGACTTTTTTCTCTTGGTATTTGGTGACTGTTGCATGATAGGCTTGGTAATTGAGATGCATTTTTATACCAAGAATCAGGTTCTTGGCTTTTACGATTTTTATGTTGAAGCGTCGAAAGTTTTCGGCGCTAGCATTAATTTGCATATTTTTTCTGTTTTTAAAAATGTATAGTTTGTCGTACTTATTTTCAATAATAAATGTATTATAACATTTTTTAAACTAATACATATCTATTGCTTACACAAGAATAAGAAAAATCTAGTCTGCGATGAAAAACAATTGAATCGACATTTTACATGCTAGAGAGGTAAGAAGCATTTCATTAACTAGGCATTGTTTTAGTACTTAATACAATATTTAATCCAAATAATATTGATAATTAATTAATTAATATTTAATACAAATTTATTGTGAAATGGCCTTTTACGCTAGCTATGAAAAGTACGATATGTTAAAAGTATTTATTAAATGCAATGAAAATTCAAATGCAGCTAGTCTTCAATATCACCTGCAATTTCCTGAAATGAGACAACCAAAAAGAAAAGCATTTAGTCGGTAAATACTTTTATTTATTTGTTTTCCTAAATTATATTTTCTTAAATATACTCATTTTAGATCGAAAAACAATTTAATTGAATTTGGTTCTTTTGTTCGTCTTCGACATAAAACTTATCATAAAATAATTGTTGAAGAAGAAACCGTTCTTGTGTAAGGTAGTGTAGAAGCAAGTCATGAGGTTTCTTCCAGAGAAATTGCGCGAGATGTTGGTGTGTCAAAACTAAAACATTAAAAATTTTAAAACATAATAAATACAAATCATATCATTACCATAAGGACCAATATTTAAAACCTGCTGATTTACCTAGAATGCGCTACTTTTGTCAGTAGTATGTCAGAATGGAAGCTAAAGCTCATAATTATAGCGACAATATAATTTGCAGTGCTAAAGCCCATATATCGCGCGCTGGAGTTTTTAATACACATAATAATCGCTTTTGAGCAAACATATATCACCATCTAGCTATGCCTAGGCGTACTCAGGGAAGATTTAGGTTTAATGTGTCATGTTGTCTAAAACGACATAGGTTAAGATGTTATGTATTTAGAGGTACACTTACATCTGGTAGATATCTCGAAATATTACAAGAAAATTTGGAGGACATTCTTGACAATATACCTTTAAAAGAAAGGCGGATACATATATTTCAGCAAAATGGCGCCCCGATTGATAATACGATCGGTGTTAGAAACTATTTAAATGAGCGTTTTTCTGACCACTGGATGGGAACTCATGGAGCAATACCATGGCCAGTACGTTCACTGGACTTAAATCCGCTGGATTTCTTTTTGTGGGGATTTTTGAAAGATAAAATTTATCAAAATCAGTCTGAAACCTGCATTTTGAAAACTATTTATAAGTTGTTTTCTCCTTAGTTCATAATTGTGTTTGGTTTTTAGTTTTAGTATATAAATCAAACGATTCAATTGTTTTTTATTGTCGATCAGATTTTTCTTATTCGTGTGTAAACAATAGATAGTATTAGTTTAGAAAATGTTATAATAAATTTATTATTCAAAATAAGTACGACAAACTATATATTTTTGAAAAGCAGAAAAAATGTGTAATTTAATGAAAGCATAGTCAACCATGGTTTGCATTTAAAAAATGTAACTTTGACCTGTAACTCGTTTGTTTAGTGCCTTGTGCCTTAAAATTGGTTTTACCAAATTTTAATATCTTTATGAATAATAAAATTTTTTAACAATTGCGAAATCACCATTTTTCGACTATTGCCCTCTTATTCCAAAACAGTAAGAGATAATTCAAATCTGTTCACGGCAGTGAACTAAGGGCCAAAACGCAGATCAACTGTCCATTGATTCCATCGTAAATGGACCACACTGTATATATTTTAGGAAGATCTTTTGCAGTTCGTTTGTCCAACATTTTGCAAGCAACTGATTTATTACTAGATGTACAATCTGGGTGTAAATTGTTATATAATTAGCATACCCCCAAAATTTTCTTTTATGATTGTTGTACCCAACCATCATTACGATTTGAATCCTTTCCGTTTCGGATAAATGAAGTGGCATAATTATTAGTACTAACAAACACACTTTTGAAAAAACTACAAGTTTTGCAGGCTTTTTCAATTGCTTTTTGGCTGATTTCTTAAATCTCTTGTGATTACAGATCCACGGGTCACTTTTTTTATTATAAGATATTAAATTATTCAATAAGAATAATTGCGTATTGTTAACAAAATAATTGGCTTCATCTCCAAAACGGTACGACATAAGTATAGGATTCATTATATTATTAAAATTGTATTGAAGTTTAATATCGAAGAATTACTTCATGTATGGGAATTGTATTAAAAAAATTCAAGATGCCGGACGTACACGAAAACTGTGCTAGGGATTTTTACATTTATTGCCTAAAAATTTGTAAACATGAACAATTTAAAAGTCCCAAATTTCACTCTTCTAGAATTTACCGTTTTGAAAGTAGTGACGTCTTTTCGTACTCTCTTTGTTATCCGGTATACCTTCAAACAAATTTTTTGGCATTAAAGGACACAGTAGCATAGGCTTAATACACACGGTAAAATATTACATAATCCAGTCGTTACACCACATTAGCAAAGTAAAGTAATTTAAAAATTTTATCAATGTAGGTTACTACCCCTTGAGGGTAGAAATTTTTAGATAGGATAGTTACAATGTTCTTCAGTGCTCTCACTGAGATTGATAAACTGCCAAATTTTTTTTAGGCCTCTTCAATTGTTTCCGAGCTATGAGCTATGAAGGGTATCATTTACCTTAAAGAGTGCTGTATCTTACAAGTGCACGACTTAGGCGCTAACAAATCGCAAAACTCTTTTATAAATCTGCGAAATTGCATTCAAATTGGAATTTCTGGCTTAACGGTATTTATTTGTTAACCTAAAATTTAATAATTTGTATTTTCTGCTTTTCAAAACCACTTTTGTTAACCAAAGCTATTATAAATAATGTTGGACAACCATTTTAGCCTTTTCTGCCGCACCAAGTTTAAAGACTTTAGTGCATGAAGGCAGGACACTGAGATTTCATGAGTTCGCAAGTCAAGTATCTCTCTCCCAGAAAAAGAACTAGAAACCAAAAATGCATAATTACGGCGTACTAGAGACACCCTGCAATGCCCAAATGACCCAAAGCTCCAACAAGACCTAGAGAAGAAGATGCTATCCGATCTCGATTCGAATAAGTCCGCCGAGTCTCACACCAGTGGCGCAATTCCCAAACGACTGACTGATAGTAACACTAAAATAAAAACTACTACAGATAACAAGAACGAAGTCACAAGTATGACATTTCTAGCAACTGGTCCTATTTCAAAGTACGGTAGTGTTATGGCAGAAACGAGAATCCCAACACCTCATCACCGAGCGCTTGAGCATTCCTCGTACAAAGGTTGACTGGAAACAGCAATAGACGCTGATGGCTCTACCTCGCCAAAAGGAAAGAAGCACAAGCCACCCAAGCAGATTAACCCAAGACCTTCTGCGAAAACTCCAACGGTTAAGAGGTATCACCTGCTAGCCAAAGAAGAATTCAAGACAGAAACGGAGAACACAATAGGCAAAGTACCCTCTATAGTACTTCAAAGGGACCGTCGTTTACAGATGTGTTGCTGGGTTTCGATCTGCGAACGATGCTTTTTCGGAAGAGACGCTTAGCGTTTGCTGTGTGGCATCCTTAATCGCGAGTGCATGGTGACGCTTCGCCTCTGACTGCACCGGCACGAAGTACGTCCCTGGCCACCGCTGAAAGCGATGCGCTTATGCACAGACCTCAAAGCATACTGCCGATCCGTGCATTCATAAATACCAGGAGAACAGAATTTGACCGAGTCGAGGAAATATTTACCCGCTGATCGTCCAAACGCCGCAGCAAATTCACATCACCGTGATCGTATGAGCCTCATGCGAATATTGTCTTAATATATGTACGCCAGTAGTAAATAATTTTCTTTGTCTGCTATCAGAAATTTATATTTATATTTATTTTGTTACCGAACCAGAGTATTTTAATTTTGATTTTTGTTTATGTTCTAATTATTAATTTATTTCTCTAAATAAATTATTGTTGTTATACATCTTTTTAATTCAGCCGACGACCGAAATGACCATTGACTAAAGTTCGATTCGTAATCGAAGTTCGAGAGACGTAATTTTCACGAACGACGTCCACCGTAAACTAGTTACTTCACCGACATCCTGACCGTTAGATTAGTCCAGAGGAGGGTCTCCAGGACCACTTAGAGCTACGTTAAGAACCACCTCTACACGACTAAAAGCTAGCACCGGGTAGAATGCAACTTCTTTATTCTTCATGTACACTTTTCATTAAGGACTGAAACATCACAATTTGGGATACCCTGGGTACGAAAACAATGTTTTTGGAAATTGGTCTGTGTGCGTGTGACTGTGTGTGTGTCTATGCGTGCCTATGTGTGTGCCTGTGTATATAACTCTAAAAGTAAAAGTCCTAGAAAAAATAAATTTTATATTTGTGTTTCTGTCCATCGACGCACGCGACTGCAGCAATTTCGCTAAAATCGCGAAACTGGAAGTGCCACCTGGCTTGTCATTTTTTGGTTTTTTGAGATTTTTTCGAAATCAACTCTAACGATTTTTTTTTAATTTACTATATTTCTTAGGCATTTAATGACCTTTCCTGCAATCTGGGCGGTTTTTCATAAAATTTTCCGAGCGTAGGGTAACTCGAAGTACTTTCGCCGTTAAGTCTGAATAAAATAATTATGAAACTAAAACCTTAGCTAATTGAAAATCTATATTTCAGATTATAATCACCTTATTGTGTGAAATCAAGAATTTGGTTAAAATGGAATAACCGAAAGTACCACTTTATTTCTGTCGTTTCAGATATTTTCCAAATTTTTCGTTTTTCGTGATTTTCTTGAAATTGGCTTTAACCATTTTTTTAAAATTTACTGTATTTCTTAGACATTTAAGACGCTTTCATGTAACCTAGGCGGTTACTCACAAAATTTTCCGTAAATCGAGTAACCGAAAGTACTTACACCGTTAACGCTCAATAAAATAGTTTTAAAACTAAAAGCTCTATCTAAATAAAAATTTATATTTGAGGTCACAATTGGCTTTGTATGCAATTTCAAAAATTTGGATAAATTTGTATAACCGGAAGTACCCCTTTATTTCTGTCATCTTTAGATATTTTCGGAATTGTCAGTTTTCACGATTTTTGAAAGTTAAGTAACCAGGAGTACTTGAAGTATTAATTATGAACAATATATCTCAAAAACAAGTCATCATATGAAAATGAAAAACCATATTTAAGATTTTTATCGTCTGTGAATAGGACGTCAAGAATTTGGTTAAAATCGAATGACCGGAAGTGCCACGTTATTCTTGGGATTTTCAAGTTTTTTGTTATTTTCTCGAAAACGTCTTTAACATTTTTTTTAATACTTACTATGGTTCTCATGTGTTTGATACGCTTTCACGCGAACTTAGCGATTTTTCTGAAAAAATGTGATAAAGCGAGTTATCGGAGAAAATCTCTGGGTTTAAGCAGGGTTTTGCACCTCCAATAACTGAGATACGCAACTGTTAGAATTATCGTTCCTAAAATAAACATAAATAATATTTTAATCAATTATGGACATTTGCATATTTGTCTATCTATCATGTAAGAGAAAGTCGTGTGTTATCTCAGACCAGATTTTTTGATATGAAACTGTTGATGAAAGCACATCAGTTACAGAATCTCGTAAATTTCTGTTTTGCTAAAGATTATTGGGCTACATCTGTTGATCATATTTGTAGAAAACTCGCTACTATTCTTGTACATAGGGCAAACATTCACCTCGTTTCCTACATTTTTAAGAAGTACGCCTTTACCTAATCGTTATTTCGAATAAGAATAGCTGTATAGTAATTATACCATACGTATTAAAGGTATAAGTTTTGTATTTGCTTGGTATCTAAAAGTTTCACAATATAGACTTCCATTAACTCTGCATAAAATATGAGATACCAAATGATTTACAAATATTAAACCAATTAAGCTATAATCTATGTAAGTAGGTATACAGGTTGGCAATGAATTGAAATTTTGTAATAAACTTTGTGAAGTTCATAATTTATTACAAATTACGTGTTTCAAGTTGATTAATATTTCTGGAACCATTTCTTAGATATTCACACACTAGGAAGTGAAGTGAGTACAGTCCTCTTTTTTGAATCCACCTTACTGGAAAATTTTCGTTTAAAAGGTGTACAGCAGTGTAAAGGAGCGCCATCTTGTTGGAAATACACGTTTAGGTTTCCGAGAAATGCATATGTTTTAGTAGAAGTAATCCGATTTTGTAGAAGTTTTATCCTCCGCAAATGTTCCTTGAATAAATAACAGCGCAGTGAGATTATTGTATTTTGGCTTTTCGGGGTATTGGGTATGACTCCCTTCTGCACAATGTGAATTTTGCCTATTTACACCTCCATGCTTTATCAGAAAATAAATTAGTATTCTTTCGCAAAAATTCAATATCCTATCAAAATTGTCTACAGATGATATGACTCGTGCCTTGTATAGACAATAATTAGCAAAAAATATTTTCAATAGGTCTTTTGTACATATCACTATTTAAGGTCATCTATTGGGATTTTCTTGCACCTGCAATAAAACGTTTTACAAAGATTTTTCATTCGTCGCCAATTTTAGTCTATGTACAGGGTGGTCAATTTTCGACGGGATAAATGGACAACTTTCTTATTATTATCGATGTAGAAAAACTAATATACATGTCCTGGTCTATATTTTGACGCTAGTTCACTGCCGTAAACATATTTTAATTATCTCTTACCATTTTGAAATAAGAGGGTAATAGTCGAAAAATGGTGATTTTAAAATTGTTAAAAATTTTTATTATTCATAAAGATATTAAAATTTTGTAAAAACATTCTTAATGGACTTTTTGAAGAAGAATTTAATAATGATAATTATATCTTTTATAATTAAAAACAAGCGAGTTACAGTGCAAAGTTGCACTTCTTTAAATGCAAATTATAGTTGGCTATTTTTTCATTCAGTCAAGCTTTTAGTGAAATTATTGTGTGTGCGCGCACGCACGTGCGTGTATACATGCGTACGTGCGTGGCATACCTGTGGTTGTGTATGTATATGCATCTATATATTTATTTTGTTTGGATTTACATTTCTTTTGAATTCTCGGAATAATTTAAATATTCAAAATGTCAATAATTTGCCAATTTTATTTTTTATTTTTGAAAAGATTTTGTAACTGAAACTTAAATTCATGTATGTATTAGTTATTCTTAAGTTTATTATATCATAAGTTTTATTGTTCTACTGCGCTGTTGAAGGTAATAGAAATAAATTCACCGAAAACTTGGCTAGATGAAAAAATACCTTTATTTATTAAAGTCGAAAGAACCCTTAATTAATTTATTACACTTATCGATTATTATTTTACTGGTTTTATATATATATATATATATATATCAATGAACGAAAATCCTAATTAAATAGCCGTAATCTGGATATACAGGTACATCAGTTAGCGAACAGGTTCCGTATTTTTAATAATTATGCAAGTGAAGCTACTACTAAATTTGCGAGCGATTGCTGGTATCTATAAAAGACAGGCAGAATATTTACGTTAACTACAATGTAGTAAAATGAAAAATTTTAGTATTCCAAGGCGCTTTGTGTAACGGACTAAATACTGAACAGGTTGTAACAATTTACAGATGCCTAATACTCAAAAAAATATTATAAAAGTATTATCATTTACTATATTAAAATTACATTAACAAATTAAAGGAACTGTCTTTTGGGAACTATTCTCTAGTCAATTTATTTCTCAAATTCCAATTCGGAAAATAATTCCTTTTAATAGTTCATTGAATTTACGTTCTCTGATAGATTGCAGTCCTCGGGTGTTTTAAAAACCATCGTAGGATTCGATGGCCAACAAGGCGATTAAAGAAATGAAATGGACACCTACAAATTCTTACCCCAATTTCTTTGATGACCCAATTCTGGTGCGAATTGTGCATGTCAGATAACTGCTTTAATACTATTGAATGTTTAATTCCCTTACTTTGGAGGTTCAACCTCGGCCACTACGTTCAGGAAGGACACTTTCATTTTTCGACAGACGAAATTTAGAAGGTAGCTAAAATAAAGAAGGTACTGCTGAAGAGATAACTAACTAACTTTTTATTTTGCACTTCTGCCAATTGTTGTGGAGATCATCCGCCATACTTGAAAAATTAGCCCCGTTGACTATTAGAACTTGATGTTATCTAAAATTCGTTTCTCTCTTCACACAGGAACTGACTTCTTGATTACCCTAACGCCTACATTCATCTGTCGCGCGTATTCTTTACATCCAGGTCATAACTATCGACTCAAATTCCATTTTAAGGGAATTTAAGTGCAGCATCATTCAAGATTTCTTTGCTTGATATTTTTGGTTATTTCCTTACTACAATTAACCTTTAGAATAACGCGATTTTAACATATTTGCAACAAAGCTAGCTTATTTTATAGAAACAGAAAGCGCAAAAAATCTTTATAAACGAATAAGTTCCGCATCTAAAATGTTATTCCTTACTTAGCATGGATATAGTTAACACAATATTTAATGAGTCTTCAGAAAACTACTTCATAAATTAATGTATGAGGTGGATTGAATTAATTTAATATCCTGGCTTTGTTCAGTCTTAAATATTTCAATACTAGATGATAAATAAACCTATGTTTCCCCTAGTAAAGCATATTCTACTAGAAATATACAAGTTAATACAAAAGTGACAATATCAAGTGAATTTATGTACATTATGGCGCAAAACAACAGCAAGAGCTGACAAAATTTTAGACTATTATAAATTATTAACACCTACTCAGAACAAAATTTGGAAAAGAAGGAGAACAGAATCAGGCAAAAAGGCCTTACCTAATCGGCTTGTTATCAAAACACTTTTTGGAAAGCTACAGAAACCATGCAATACAAAACTTCAAAATTCAAAGTAAGTAGAGGATCTAGTCAATAAGCATTACAAGATAATGATTTGAAAATTGAAATTTTAACAACACTAATTCACTATACACAGGAAGGACATTTAACAAAAAAAAACTAATTGAAGTTCACACACAACGGCTTTTTACTGATATCGCTGTGCCCAATAATCGGTTTATAACTGGAGCTAAGACAATTGCCATGGACGTCCCATTTAGCTTTTTAATATATTTTCTATCAGTTTTGTTGTCAAATTTTACGTTTATACTGATTGATACGTACTCATCAATTTATATTTTTAATAATTTAACATGTTAATTGTACGCTTATGTAAGTAATATTTTCTATGACCCTCTTATAGTAATAATTTAAATAATGATTTTGTAGCTATGTTCTGTAAAAGGCCAGATAATAATTGGGCGAAATAACAACACGTTAATATAAACTAAACTTTGTTTGCTTTGATTTCAGTTAAAAGAACTTGCGGCTCTCCATAGAAGAAGTTAAATCTGATTTGCGATTATTTGCAGACGTGGCGTTGTAGTAAAAATATGATTGGATATCAGTGCTTTATACAGCAATAGAAGGAAACGACGAAGAACGTCATAGAGAGCAGCAACATTCACCCCAACAATAGTCTGGAGAGTAAGTAATTAGTTTTCAATTCCTTAGATTTAGGTGAAATTAGACACTATGTTTAATAGCATATTAGTACATAGAATAAAAGGTGCCGAGTTCAACTTTCAGCCAAAACAACGTTTTCAATATATCAATTTCTAAAAATTTAACACTCCTATATAGCATTTTTTTAAGTACTCTTTAAAAATACGTGTTATATTTTGATGCATTGGAATATTACAAACAAAGATTGTTTTTCACACAATAATAACCTTAAAAATAAAACATTCTATTCTAATTAATCTTTACAATGGACAGAAGTGCCCTTTAAGCTAAAATGTAAAAAAAGCATACCGACAATTTATAAAAGTTTATTTAAATCAAATGGCCTAAAGACATCCTGAAGTTTCAACAAGTGTAGTAATGACATATTTGTTCATTTAAATTAATTTAACTAGTTAATTTATTGAATTTTGCATTATATGTATATAATGTATTATACTTAAAAAATTTATAAACCTAAATAAAATTTAATAATGGGCAGTCTCTAAAAGTTTTAACGAAGTATTTCTTACTAATCCCATTACCAGATATAGATTTAAATGTATATATACCCTTTTAATTGCTTCAAAGGCTTCTATAGAAGGGAAAGTCACTGTCCTTTGAAGGTGAATTTGTAGATAACAATAGTTATTGAAAACAAAATTTTAGGTTTTTAAAAATTCTACAATATGGTAAATTAGGTATATGTGAAAAGTTTTCAAGAATCTATCACAAAACGAATTAGTTTACACATAGCAGTAACTACTACATTTGCTATACTGCGAAAGTTTGCACATATATTAATGCACAATCTGTTTTGTATGTACTCGTGTTTATGTTTAACCTTAAACTTATCATTTATTTAAGAAATACATAAAACAGCGGATTCTGAAAAACATTAATATTTACCATCAAATCCTATGTAAAACACAGAAAAGGAACACTAAAAATTTCATGTAAATGTTGTTTGAAATTTCTTTAAAAAGTGACATCCTTATTTATTTAAGCTACGAGAAATATTGTGCAACTTGAAAGCAAAGTGCTTTAAAAAACAAATGCGGGAAGTTACCAAGTTTTATTTATTTAAGCAGAATGTTAAATATTTTATTAACGCAGAGTTTTATCTAGAATTAATGTAAAACTTAATGTTAAACAATAATATGGTATAAAATGGTCAGGTATATTGATCAATATATAGGGTGTTCACGCGAAAACGGAAAACATTGAATATCTTGAATCTCTTTCTTTGAAAAACCATTAAAACACGCCAACTTTTGCTATACAAATGATATTTGCATCTTCATCCCCCTATGCTCAGCGATAATCTCATCAAAAATTTAAATGGCATAGAGTTGTGTGTCATAGTGTTGCAAAGGACATTCAATTTGCTATAAAATGGCGAATTTTTTTTCGTTTACCCTAGAAGTTGTTCAAACTGTCCTCCCTTAACTTCCATACAATATAGTATAGACGTTGTTCAAACCCTCTCCGTATATTTAGGAATACATACTACGTCAGGTATTAGTGCTCTTAAATCGTCTAAGGCGCCCGGTTGACTAGCGTACACGGTACTTTTTAAATGTCCCCACAGGAACAAATCAAGCGGAGAAGGGTCAGGTGATCGAGGTGGTCATTCCACACGGCCTCTCTGTCCCATACACTGGCATAGAAATAAGTCACTGGGAAATTTTCGGACTGAAACAAGCAAATGAGGTGGTGCTTAATCCCGTTGAAACGTTATCTGATTTTCAAGCACATTGTCATGGTGTTCAAGCATATCAGTAATCAATGGTCAATGTTGTCTTCCAAACTTTTAAGATAGTTGTCACCATTTAAGTTTTCGTTTACAAATAAAAGTTCTACAATATGATCATCAGGGATACCGGCCCACACGTTTAATTTCTGGGGATACTGGATGTGGCAGTCATAACAAATGTGAGGATTTTCATCGTTCTATTTGGATCGGTTTATTACATGATTTAGGTAAAACGAACACTCATCTAAGAAGCAAATGTTGTATAAATAATTTCTATTTATAGAAATTCCTTCTGTCAATATTTCGCAGATCGGCGATCAACATCGCCTTCATTTAGTTCTTGTAGTAGATTTAATTTGTACAGATAAAACTTAGTTTCTTCTAAAATATTAGGTACAGTACTCTTAGCTATACCGGAATCTGCTGGAAATTGCCTTGCACTTTGTATATTATTCATATATAAGTGCCCCACAACTGCTACTTGCAATACTTCATTCTTGATAATTGGGATTTAGTAAGGTTTTATTTTGCATTGGACCAGTTTTATAGAAGTTTTCGATGAATTCCAACACGAATTTTGCGGAAGTGTTTTTGGCGGCATTGTTTTTAGAATATACTCTTCTCTTCGTTCTTGTAATGAGTAAACCATTGTATCCTTAAAAGGAATAAACAATTTTTACATGATAACACCTATCGAAACAAACTGATTTACACAAATAATGTGTTGAACACAATTTAAGTTTATTTTAAATCAGTTTCAATGTTATTATTTTCCTATCACGTTCTAAAACGAATTCCTCGAAAATGGATCGATAAAGATAAATTGTTATCGAAATAAAATACTGATTAAAAATTTTCATTTATTCTAGACTGCATGATCGTAGATAAAGATTTGTTTTAAACGTTTGTAAAAATTCCCAATATGAATTTCTCGAAAATAAATCGATTGAGCTATGCTATTATCGAAATAAAAAAGTTGTATTTTTGGACAGTTGTTTATGTATTTGACGAATTTCAACATTAACAATGAATAAATAAAATTGGAAATACTAAGTGAAAATTTGCACTATTCTATAATGCATGGACTTTTGGCATAATTCCAAATTAAATTTCTCAAAAACAAATCCAAAATAACTAAAGAAAGTACGCCGTTATATAACAAATTGAATATCCTTTTCAACGATATGCCACACGACCCTTCATGCCATTTACAACTTTTGACGGGGCGAACTCTGAGCGTAGGGGAATGAAAATGCAAATATAATTTGTACGGGAAGGGTTCTGAGATACTCAATGTGTTTGTTTTTCGCGTGGACGCCCTGTATACTAAATGTAAAAACACTTTACAAGGTTCAATTGTTTCCCTAATAACGAGGACGATATTTATGAGAAAATGTTCGTAAAGCGCATAGTTTCTATAACCCTATATCCGTAAAAAATTCTTTGGGAATTTTGATAGTCAACTAGCTGTAATCGGAGAATCATCGAAAGCTTAGCTAAAGTATCTTCATAAAAGTAGAAGTTTATAGCCAAATATACTTTTATTCTACAACAACTTCAATTAGTGATTTATAAGACGTATCCCTCATAATTACCAACAATGCCCCATACTATTTCAACCGCGTTGAAAAGTAGCCAAAACGACAAATCGCAAATTGATTAAATAACAATCGGTGGTGTCATGTAACACATCGCTAATATTAGCGACGTGGTTTGTATTTTAACAATCATCTACTTGTTTAGCGACAATAGCAAATGTTGAAGTCATCTACCAAGTATCAAGTAACATGAATTCTGGGCATTTTTCAGCTTATATAAATTAATTTAAAGAAGAGTATTATTTCTAATCTCTTATGTCTGATTTTGAAATTTGAAAATTATAATTATTAGAATTTAGTGTATAACGCGATTAGCTAAAATCAAAACTTCAATCTATGTATTTTAAAGAATATAGTTAATTTTTGCATAAAAAAATCTAAGGTGTATAAAATAGTTATTACATTCATAAATAATCGAGCTTCCCTTGCCGCGAATTTTAAAATAAAAGGGCTCGCCATTTCAACTATTTCACGGGCCACTCCTTTATTAAATCTAAATAATTTCGTAAAACTGGTAGAGGATTCAAATGAATTTTTGTGATCCCGATTTCTTCTTTTCTAATCTCAAATTCTCCCTATACAAAATCTACACTGTATTTTTATTACACACAATATGCAGTATAGGCATATATATTATAATATTAACATATCCTTGATTTCTTGTATTTCGTCTAAAATCATTTCATCAACAAGTAAACGTAACCTTATAATGTACTCAAATACCCGTTAATACAACTTGTGACTGGTTAATCCGTGTCGCTAGAAATTCAGTAGCTAAAGACAACGATTGGCAATAATCGCTAATGTATGGGGATGGATGTTCGGCGTTTTTATTTAACGACGTCGCTTATATTAGCGTTAAACAATTTGCTATTGTCGCTAAACAAGTAGTCGATTGTTAAAATATAAGCGACGTCGCTTATATTAGCGATGCGTTAGATGACACCACCGAATAACCGCTACGACAATCCAATCTCATTTAGATTATAGTTGCTAAACTGGGCAAGTGAATAGAAAAGAAAACTAATATTAAATAGGGCAATTTATACGAAGTTATGGACTTACAAATTTGCAGTTAGCACTGTACCATTATAAGTTCAATGCTATAGAATTAGTATGGGCTCATGCCAAAATCATTACAACGGTAGAACTAGATGTGAGGATGATAAAGTTTTTGTAATATTTACTGAAATAATACATTATTACTGTGATTCCAGTTTAGATCAGCAACAGTGACTAATAGATTTTGGTATTAACGTTAAGGCTAATTGTAAACTACACAGCATGTGACTTAACTTAATTCTCGATTACTTCATAGCTTAATTACTATTTTGATGTTAAAACTTTCAAACTGTCTTTACTAATTTATTTTATTTGCAATTAAGAATAAATAACTTTTTTTATTGAAGCTACTGAAGCTAACTTTGTAAATAATATATCAGTAAAAATAATTTATTGTTTTATAGTATTGCCACTGTTTTTGTATATTTACAGTTACTCCACCAACAGTCGGGGTTGGGGCGTGTTCGTTAATGTACCACTTGAAATAATCCTTATATAAGTTCAAAACCTAATAGATTGTATAAATACAATAAATAATAAACAAATCAATAAAAATTTAAAAGAAAACATTCTAGATAGAATATGAAATACTACAGATATTGCGTTAATTATTAATTTCAATGTATAAACTACTGATTTAATTTATGGTAGACTAATAAGAAGCAAATTAAATTAAAATTGAAGCAGATATCTTGAGTGACAATTGACTGGCTAAGTTCGAATTAATGTATCAAAAAGAAAACCGGTAACGTTACACGTTTATAATTATAAACTATTTAACTACAGTTCATTTCAAGCTTCTCCTGTTACGGGAGATAGTGTTGACAAAGCTTCACTTAAACTACTGTTCTGTCTCATAAAACAATTTTCAGTAACAGGTCTTTAGTCCTGTGAACTTAGCTACATTTTGTTTTGTTGCGTCTAGTAGTTGTAGTCGATTCATTCAAATATCCTGCAATAATAAAAAATCGAAGTAATAGACATAAGAAAAGCGGAAAAGCTGTGAAAACTTCTTTTATAGGAGTAACACAGTCACACTATGCATATACAGAATTTTAAGTGTGAACGGGCTACTGTGTTATAGGCATGTACACAGTGATCACTGTCATCGGTAGTTTTTCAGTATAAGCCTTTTGAACTATAGTTTGTAGGAGTGGAGATTTAACGCACAATACCACATTTTGCGTAAACGTATTTTGTATTACAATCAGTACATGTCAACTTGAATTAAAACTAATAGAGAAAATTATACTTTTCAACTTCCCCTATTTACGATAATGCATGATGTTATTAGAATTTATTAAAACTTCACATGTCTCGATTTCAACAAATTATCAAGTTTTCAGGTACCCTGAGCTTGTTTTAGACAAATTTAGGGTGTTCTATGTTTTTTTATTGCCTTTCTTCTTTCTTCTACATCTAATCTTTGCCACAACCAAAAAAGACTGTATTAATTGTTATTAATTATAAAAGTCATAAACTACAAGACTTTTTATAACCTTGGCAGCTTCTTATGATAAATGGTGGGAGTTTGGTTGGCGTAGAAGTCTAAGTCAGGGTGACATACTTTGATTATACATAGTGGCGTAAAATTTTCAATGATCTACCCACCAATATGGCCGATTTTTCAGAAATGGCAGTGATTGTCTTGTCCCCGATAACTTTAAAACTACATAATGGTCCTACTAATTTGGAAGTTGCAAACTCACTGTGCTTGTTATGGGTTTGAAAGTGTTTGATAGTGATCTGTAAAGATTAAAATAAAAATTCTGCAAATTAATAAATATTTTTGATTGCACTAAATGAAAGAACGCATTAAGTTTATTTGGTGGTATATTTTTCGACGGCAAATTATCTAACAATAAACATACTGTCATGAAAATTAGAAACAATGAAAACCAATCGAAAACTCTGGAACAATCCAGCACGTTCCTTATAATAAATTAGATGATGCGATCACAAATTACTCATTGCGGTAACCGATATCTGTCGATTAAATTCAAAGTTAGCAATGAGTCATGACATTGAAATTTTTTGAATCATTATGACTAATTTTTGTTTTTACTATTCCTTGATACTCTAGAACTTTTCTATATAAACAGCAGCTTAAATTGCTTTAGTAAATTATATATATATATATATATATATATATATATATATATATATATATATTGTG